>JADRCD010124557.1:0-31832 GCA_019843815.1 Montemys delectorum
CCCAGCAGGTACCTCTTGCCTACCTATGAGGGGAAGGGCAGCAGGCCACAGCTGATCTTGCTCCATCCTGCAGGGAAGCGCTGGAGCACAGCCTGTGCCTACTTGCACCCAGCGCTGAGCCGCCCCAACCTCAGGACTGAGGTCCAGACACTTGTAAGCAGAGTGCTGTTTGAGGGCACCCGTGCAGTGGGCGTGGAGTACATCAAGAACGGCCAGAGCCACAAGGTGAGTTGACTTCTGTGGACCATGTGGGAGACTAAAGTGGGCAGGAAGGGACAGGCAGCAGCTTGATAATCAGGCTCTTGCTCCTGTCCCCCAGCCACATGCTCTTGTCCCTAAGATGAGTTAATAGCCAGTTAGCGGTGGCAGGATTATCCCTGGGGTCCCACAGGACATAGAGGTCAGAAGACCTCAACTCCTGCCACCCGCAGACTACATGGTCCCTAGTGCCTCCGTAAGCCGCTGCCTGACACATCTACCCCATGAGAGTCCTCTAGTACATGGTTTCAGGGTTCCGGCCTGCCAGAAACCACTAGATCAACTCTAGAACTATAAAAACCTACAAATGGAATCATACTATGGTGCTGTTCTTCACTTGGTGATATGTCAGAGACGGCCTTCCTCCACCTTCCCTTCTCAGGAGATCTATTCGTGCACTTGCTTTAAAACACTCCAGAGTATGCTGTCATCTCACTTGAGCTCTACCCCACCCCCAACCCCATTTCTAAGGTCTCTGTAGTGTTACAGATATTACTGAGAGTCACCCATGGGAACTCTGTGCAGATTGCTTTTAAGTAGCCAGCCAGCCAGGCCCCTCCTCTCTCCTCAGTCTAGGACCTGGGAGCAGATTCTCCACAGTGGTGTAATTTCCAAAGGCCACGTTCTCCTGGCAATGGCTGGAACTGGGTGCCTCTCCATGAGGCAGTAGAACAGCTGGCTTTTCAGGAAGTGTGATTGGTCGAGCTCTGCCTCTTCCAGGTTTATGTCAGCAGGGAGGTGATCCTGAGCGGGGGCGCCATCAACTCTCCGCAGCTACTCATGCTCTCTGGTGTTGGCAACGCAGATGACCTCAGGAAACTGGACATCCCTGTGGTGTGCCATCTGCCTGGTGAGTCAGACTCCTGCCCGGAAGGTAGCTCTGTAGAACCTAGCAGCTTGTTGCTTGAAGTGGGGGTGTCAAAAACTTCCTTCCTATAGATCTGAGGGCCTCTGGGTCTCACTGGACACTCCTATCCCTGGACCCTGGGCCTTTGTGCTATTTTCCTTCACCCTCTCTCAGTTAGCTTCTGCACCCTTTTGAAGAGCATCCTGAAACAGGATGGGTCTATGGTGTGAGAGGTCTATCCCCATGATTTACCAGCGGCTCTAAGCACAAATGAGGCCAGCTCGGGGCTCCAGAGCCGCTGCTCAGAAGAGCCAAACTTCATCTGAGAAATGGTGTGTTGTGTCCCTGAGGGCTGGCTTTCCTGGAGAGGCCTATGGAAGTGGTCTGTGCCTTGACTGTCCATTGTGCCCTTGAGCTGGAATGAACTAGAGTAATGCCTGCATAGACCACGTCTTCCTTAACTGGAGGAGATGACGGAGTTGACAAGAGTCAATCTGACCCACCCCCCCCCCCCCCACACACACACACAGTGACACTTCCCAAGCGCAGTGCCTGTTGTAATTGTGGGCCCTGTCCTTGGAGGGTGCTGCTGAGGGAGGCTGATCAAGGGCACCCGAGTGACTGCTGTAGAGAGAGTGACAGAGTGGGTGGTTTTAAGCAGCATTCGAGGAAGAGCCAGACTTGTCTAAAAGAGCAGAAGTAGGGTTTCAGGGAAACAACTTGTAAGGTGGGGCCAGGGCGAGCAGGAACTGGCTTCAAAGACAAGTGGACTAGAGAGAAGCTTCCAAAGCTAAGGGTTCACCCCTGTGTTAGCCATTTTTCCTAACCACTCCTTCCTGGGCCAGGAGTCGGTCGAAACCTGCAAGACCACCTGGAGATCTACGTTCAGCAAGCATGCACACAGCCCATCACCCTCCACTCTGCCCAGAAGCCTCTGCGGAAGGTCCTCATCGGTCTGGAGTGGCTCTGGAGGTTCACAGGTGGGTCTGCCTCCCAGTGAACTTGGTGGCTAGGGTCGGTCTGTGGGCATCGTGGTTTTCTTCCTGTAGAGCCAAGACGGGCCTCAGGTTGCTAGGTGTTAAGCTAGGTGACAACCCAAGCCAATTTTTCCAGTCTGTGAAGGGAGGGCACAAAGGTCCTGTCTGGCAGGTCTCTGCAAGGGGACAAGAGGCGGTAGTAGCACCTGTCGAGGGCCTGAGCACAGGACCTTTCTGAAGGCGACCCCCACTGAGCAGCAAGACAAAGGTGGCCTTGGCAGACCTGAAGCCCCTCACTTAGCATGGAGCTAGGTTTTTTTTTTTGTTTTGTTTTTTTTAAAGTTGTAATACTGGGTATAGCTGCCTGGGGAAGAAGAAAGTTATGGACGAACCTGATGCCAAGCCCCAAGCCCAGGAAGATGGACATGGGGGAGAAGAGGGACACTGGGCAGAGCTGGGCCACCTGCCGTACCCTGACCAGCTCTTCTGTCTTGTCCTCATGTGACCGTCAGGGGATGGAGCCACCGCCCATCTTGAGACCGGAGGGTTCATCCGCAGCCGGCCTGGGGTCCCCCATCCAGACATCCAGTTCCACTTCCTGCCATCACAAGTGATTGACCACGGGCGGGAACCCACCCAGCAGGAAGCTTACCAGGTACGCAGCTAGCCATGGCCAGAGACGTCCTTCATGCTCCAGTATCAGAATAGATTTTCACCGTGTTATCTGTCCCACCATGTAGACCTCTGTCTAGTACTCTGCCCACAATGGCTACTGTCTAATTGGGGGAGGAAAGGGAGCCCTAACCTCACTCGCCCCAGGGAGTGAGCCCAGGAGTCGGTCCACGGGATGTGTAGAGGGCAGGATCTGTTACAGTGACAATAGGCAAAACTACCTCGGCCCGGGGATCATCTCATGAGAGTTTCAGACAAAGGAGTAAAGGCCAGACAGGATGGAGGGCTGTACACTAAATGCTGAGTCCCCACCCACAGGGAACCTGGGGCTTCTCTAAGTTTCTGAGCTGTAGCTAACGGAGAATACTGTGAACTGTTACCTCTGAACTCCTCTAGGTACATGTGGGAACCATGAGGGGCACAAGTGTGGGCTGGCTGAAACTGAGGAGCGCCAATCCTCGGGACCACCCTGTGATCCATCCCAACTACCTGTCAACAGGTAACACACAAGCCACATTTGTATCCCCTGGACCTGCCATAGTTTGGGAACGTTCCTAAGGTTCCCGTTGGCCCCTAATCCTTACTCTGGATCCTATTGCCTAACACTGGGGTTGCCCTCAGTTCCAGGTCACATGGGTAGCCTGGGCCTCACTGCACTGCAGGACAGAGGTACCACTTTCAGACCCTCCTACCTCCGCAGGAAGGACAGCTGCCTGGCCTGGGCATACTGCCCCCCTGGCCCTCCCTGCCCAAGAGCACACTGCATTCCCAAGCCTGCCTCTTTGCATGCATCACAGAGACTCACGCCTCGTGAGTGTGTCACAGCATGGGGGCTTGACAGCCACACGGTAGCAGAGACAGACTGGCTTACAGAGATGCCAGACCTCAGACATGAGCCTGGTGTGGTTTGTGTCTAGGATACTTGGTTGCTGGTAACTGCCTCTGGGCGGGTGAGAAAGCACTTGTAGTTTGGTTCTCCACATCCCTGATCTTTGTCCCCTGGTTTGGCCAGCAGAGTAAGAGAAGGGGACCTCACTTATTTCTCCTCCACAGAAACCGACGTCGAGGACTTCCGTCAGTGTGTGAGGCTGACACGAGAAATTTTTGCGCAGGAAGCCTTGGCTCCCTTTCGGGGAAAAGAGCTGCAGCCTGGAAGCCATATCCAATCAGACCAAGAGATAGATGCCTTTGTGCGGGAGAAAGCTGACAGTGCTTACCACCCCTCCTGCACCTGTAAGATGGGCCAGCCCTCTGACCCCGCTGCCGTGGTTGACCTGCAAACCAGGGTCATCGGGGTAGAAAACCTCAGAGTCGTTGATGCCTCCATCATGCCCAGCATAGTCAGCGGCAACCTGAACGCTCCCACGATAATGATTGCGGAGAAAGCAGCTGATATCATTAAGGGATACCCTGCACTCTGGGACAAGAATGTTCCTGTCTACAAGCCCCAGACTCTGGACACCCAGCGCTAAGACAGACAGCCGTTGCCTGAGGACGACAAAGGAACTCATGCCGAGCCAAGAGATCCAGCGAGTACAGCCCTGCCCTAGATATTTCTGAAACGGTGTAGAAACTTGGGACCCAGCTACCCCTACTCTTGGCTCAGACCTTCATGGTATCTGAGAAAATGAGGTCATGGTAGCCAGAGAGAGGCAAGTCCCCTTTCCCAGTGTCTCTCTGAGGGCCCTCTACAAAAAGGCTAGCAAGCCTTCCTCCTGACCTCCTGGGGTTAGCAGTTAGGGTAGCTACCTCTTGCCATGGTTTTCTCATACGGTGTCCAGCCATCTCCAGCTCCCAGCTCTGCTCCCAGCACTGGGATGATCCTTTCCCTGGTTTCCCTACCCAAGGCCATTTCTGCAAAGTCAGGGTGGTTCAACTAGACTGGGCTCTCCAAGGAAGCTTTAGCTGAAGCCAAGGGGCAGGCAGCAGCTCAGCCAGGCTGCTTACCTGAGGTCATGTCCCCGATTAGAGGGAGAGGCAGCGGCAGCAGCGGCTGGAGGACACCTCATCCCCGTCTGCACTTCTCTCCTGCCCTGATTTAAATCTGAAGAGGGAGGTGCAGGGTTGAGGGCTCAGGTGCCTGCACAACTCATGCCGACCTCGTTGGTTCTCATCTTATGAAACGGTCCAGATGAGAGGCTTTGCAGGACCTTGATCAAGAAAAGGCCATTTTGGCCTTGCTGCCAAAGATTTCATTGTTTAACCCTTACCACACAAAAGTTCAGGAATATATTGAGCCAGTCCCACAGGCCAGTCACTACCTCATGCCAAAGACATGAGCCTACAAGGACCTGTCATGGTGGCCCTGGAAGGGGCCCAGGCACCAGAGCTACTTCTGCAGAGAGGGCTGACTGTTTCTTATTCTCTAGACATGGGAACAGAGAGCATGGCATCGAGGCTGATGGAGAACAGGGAAGGACTTTGGCGTGAAAGATAAACCAGCCAGCCTGAGTCTTGGGCTAGGGGAACGGATACCAGCAGCATTTACAAGAACTCTTTGATCTGGAAATTCCTCATTCCTCAGCATTTTCCTGTAATCGGTAACTTAGTTTTGAACCAAGATGCCTCCTCCTGACTGTTCTTACAAGAGAATGAGGGCCAACCACATTTAGTTTTTCTGAAGATGTCCAAAGCTATCATCTGTAGTGGGGAAAAAAGGGATCATTGTAGAGAAATCACATTGCTGAGTGAAGAAGGGAGGAGAACTATCAGGATTCCAGGCTCCCCTAGGATTGACTGGCATGAGCTGCCTTCTGGAACTTCTGAGTCCAGATAGCTGCATGCATCTGAGACAACCCTTCAAAGGGTTCAAGACAGATTATAAACCATCACTTTTACTTTGAAAACCAGGCTACTCTTGTTTCATCTTAACCTGCTTCTTACCCTTTTTGTTTTCCTGTTCCAAAAGAAGGTCAAGAAAATCCTAGGTCTGCCAAGAGATCCTTATAGGGCCAATGTTAGACAGCCGTCATCCGCAGCATCTTTAGCAACACAGGTGCCACCCCTGGGAGGGCCACATTCTTCTCTTAGGCACAGCTGTGTTTTGGAATAAGTAAAGATAAACCCTGGCGTGCTCCTCAGTCGCATCCAGGCCTTTCTCTTACTTCAGCATAGGAAGGCGGCCTTCACATGGTGACATGATTTAGCCACATAAGGAAATGAGTTTCTGGAGACAAGAAGTGAATGTTACATGCCCAGAACGAACAGATGGTGTCAGGACAGAACATGTAGTTTGGAGGGATCCTCACTGAAGCCCTGACAGCAGTTCCTGTTTCCAGCCCTACCTGCAGGGATGAATCCAAATGCCGGGGCTGTCTGGAAGTCCCAGTGCCACGAGGGAACCCAAGTGGTAGAATGGTGCAGTACTGCTTCGGCTCTAAAGTGGGGCTCACACAGGCAGTTAGACTGAGTCTCGTGGGGAACCGGACAGGGTGAGTTAAGTAGGCTTCTTGGCAAAAAGCCTGTAATACCCCAAACATGGAAGGCCACATGTTGTCAAAACCAGTACATGCACACCTAGCAAGCATGTGGCCCAGGGTTGACCCCTAGCATCAAAAAGAAAAGGCTGCACTTGTGTCCTGCCATGTTGAATGGAACTTGGGCCCATCTCACTGTTGGCCAAGTGTGTTCCTGACAGAGTCACAGACAGATCATGGATGGAGACAGGGACAACTTGCCAGCATGAAACAGTTACAGTTACAAAAGCAGAAGGTGGGAACACTGTAACACATGAGCCCTGCCTCCAGTACCAGCTGCAGGGTAATTTCCATAAATTCAAATAGATTCTTCTCACCCCACACACCACATCCCTCAGGCCCCAAGATTTTTTCATATTTCCACTGATAAACTACCACAATATCAAACCTAACGCAAAGATTTTAATCTTCAAATTAGGGGGGGAAATAATATGACCTACCCCTAGGCCCAAGCTGGTGACCTTCGTAACCCCTGCTGGCGGGGCTGTTGTATACTCAAGCACACTCTTCACCCTTGTTCTGATACCAGAAGCCAGAGACTGAGCCTCTCCCTAGGTCTCCACTGCCCTCCCAGAAAGCAGAGCTGGAGTGGGTTTTTGTGAGAGGTGTGCCCATGATTTGGTGGTGTTTGTACAAGTAAAAGTAAACCAACACTCCATTCCACCAAATAAAGGTAGAGATGATAAAGAGCGTAGATGGTAAAAAGCACACAGCACAAAATAGAGCTGGTCTGGCTTAAGAGCTGGACCTATGTGAAGTGGGCAGTGCACCCCAGATATGCGTTCTTCAGGTGGCTACACCCTCAAAGTATACCCTTCTAGAGCTATAGAGCGGGAGTCCACCTACCTCACGGACATTCCAAATGAGGTTCTTGCTGACGGTTAGCCGATCAGAGTGATTTCCACACTTCCTAATGCCGTTAAAAACATGAACTTAAACTAAAAGCAGTATTCCAAAGAACTCAAAATCAGGGGGTTGGGTCAGGGTAGGAAAAGAAAAAGCAGAACTATTTAGTCTTAAAATTTCCTTAAAGGGGAGGAAAAAACCATGCTCTACAACTTCAAATTTTTCTTATAAAGAGAAATTTAATATTAGATGAGAGGTTGAACCAGGCTTAAAGCAAACATACCGGGAAGTGGGACAGCCTGAAAAGTCAGGCAGCATTGACGGCTGACTTTGGGAAAGTTCACCCATTCCAGAACACACGGTGAGTGTGATCTGCTGATGTTATGTCGCCCGGTCAGACAGACAGACACCCAGCAAGACAGAGTCCAAGGTAAATGCTGATGGTGGTTTAGCCCTTTAGGAGAACAGCACTCTCTGCAGCTGGTGTGAGTTACTGCCGGCCTCGGAGGAGACCTAGGGCAGAAAAAGCTGCCCGAAGCTCTCCCGGCAGAGCCAGCTGTGTGAGGAGAGCTCCCCATATGATGACATTATTACACAGTTTATTCTGAAGCACGTTTTGCATTTTAATAAAAAGAAGGCTTTATGTCAGGAAATAGTCATTTACAAACCTTAAAGTGTTTTTGCCTGCATCTGGAGTAAGAACGTCTTCCAAAGAGGTTTGCGAGGTCTTTATAATAAAATTTTTTAAAAAAAAAAAAAAAAAAAAAAAAAAAAATGTTTCCACAGGTTGTCTGTGAACTAGTTAAAAATTTTGAACCCAAATTGCTACCTGTAGTTTTGATTGTAGAGAATCCTTAGGAAAGTGATAGGGTGAGATCTCATGACAGAGACCCTGACAGTTCTAACAGTCCCAAAGCTAACTGTCCCCCAGGTGTGCAGTCAGAGTGCTTGCGTTCTCGTGAAAACTTCAGCCCTCGTTCAGCTGTGCGTCACAGCTCTCGAAGAGAACCCTGCACAACAGCTGTGAAAGGCGACAGGACTCCACAGACTCCAGCATTCACGGGACACCACAGTGCTCCCCTGTGCCCCCATGCAGTAAACCTCTTAGTTCTTAAGCATCCTTGGAGATGTGAGCAGATGTAGGCTGCTCACCTGTGTGGCTCTGCATCAGAGACCCAGAAGCATCCCCACATGGGCAGCTGAGGAAGCTAGACCAATGGATGCCACTAGGACAAGTATCTAGCTGGACCTGTTATATAACTAACTGACCAGAGGACTGTTAAAACTAAACCAAAGACAATGGCAACCCATGTGGATGAGAGGTGCAATAAAAAAATCTTAGAACCCAAAGAAAAGACTGCAAATTAGTCAACTTGATATCTTACGTAAAGATAGGTTTATAGTAACTCAAAATATTTTAGAAAAAGTTCTGAAGTGCCAAGTTCTTGTGAACTCAAAAGTTTATCCCCAAAAGATTCTTTTACTGAATATGTGAGAATTGGCTCTAATTCTCCTAATTCTGTTTAGCCCAAGTAAAAATACTAATAATTTCTAGGTTTTGGTGGGAAACTACGATTTTGTTAGAACCTGTGGATATTGCTGCAGTTCAAATACGGTACGATAATTACAAAATATAGACCATCTCTTTACAAATACAAATTGTATATTACAAGTCATGTACAGTAAATCTATAATTTTTAAACAAACTAACGTATCTAAGTTTTACCTGGTTTGCAAGTGCGGTACTCTTCCAGTTTACAGTTGCCCTTAATGTGACAGAACTGACCGTCTGAGTGATGTTCTCTTATGTAAACTGGCATCGCTTAACAAAAACGGTCCGGTCCCACTCCCCTTGTTGTGACCACTAGTGTCTGGGTTCTGATGTATACCATTCAGAACAGCTGCACAGATATCAGGAACCAGTGTGTTGGGGGAGGGGGCTCAGAAATGGATATGCCGGGCCCAGTGAGTGTCTGATATGCTAGACCGATGGTTGAGGTAATGACACAGGCATGGTGATTGTCATCACCTTTAACCTCTCTCATGTCTGCAGGCAAAGGGGCATGGGCATGCACCCTGGGTGGGAGACATGGACTCCTGGGCAGCCCTCTGGCCTCAGTGCAGGCCAGGCTTCTGTTCTCGCCCATCGTCTCCAGGGGCCAGACATACTGTCTTCTGAGGCTGGGCCTGAGCATGTGGCACAGCACATGCCTGGCCGCTCAGAACCTGCTCCTACCAGGTTTATGGCTTCCTTGAGGCATGAAATCACTTGTACAAAAGTCTAATTGAGCATTTTCTCCCAACTAGTGCCTAAACTTTCCTAATTATGAGGCACTTTATCCCTGGCCCTCCCATGCATGTCTCAGGCTGGAGCCAGCCTGCTCTCACTGGGCTACAAGGTGGTAATGCAAATCATTTCGTCTGCCAGGTCCTCTTCCTCTCGCCCAGGGTCTGGCTCCTCGTCACTGTAGCCAGGACCAAAGTCCTGGAGCTCATAATCCTGGCGGTGTGAGATGGGGCCCATGTCCCCATTGGCTCGAGGACATACACTGCCATTGAGCAGGGTGCTGGCTGCACTTTCCATCTCGTCGATGGTTAGGTCACAGGCATCGGCAATCTCATGTTTTGTTGCTGAGACAAATTTGGGGTCCCTTGCGTAGCGTCCCAAGCCTTCAGATATCAGGACCTGTACAGGAGAGAGATTAATGGCATGAGGAAAGGTCTGCATCAGCTCTCGCTGCTCAGAATGCTCTAGGGACCTCATCAGCCATGCCTGCTAAACTTTATACGCGACACTTAACTATAAATGACCTCAGCTCTATCAGTGTCGAAAGCTGAGAAGCTTCACATGGCTGAGCAAGATGGAGATGTAACACAGACTGGTACTGCAGGATGGGACTCTCTTTTTCTTTTTTCTTTTTTCTTTTTTGTTTTGTTTTTTGAGACAGGGTTTCTCTGTGTAGTCCTGGCTGTCCTGGAACTCACTCTGTAGACCAGGCTGGCCTTGAAACTCAGAAATCCGCCTGCCTCTGCCTCCCAAGTGCTGGGATTAAAGGTATGTGCTACCACTGCCCGGCAGGATGGGACTCTTGGTGAGACTTGGCAGTGCCAGCTGGTTTTCACTCAGGTCTTAAATGCTACCAAGAAGGCACCTTCGGGTGGCATGGCTGCAGAGCCCACCACTGCCTCCTCCCCCATGTGACCACGGTTCTTCTGTTTCTGCTGCTGCTTAAGATTTGCCCAGAGGTCAAAGGCTATCCATACTCACTGCCTCCACCAGGCTGTCTGCACTCCTCTGCTTGTCACTGTTTTTGTTCCTGAAGCTGCTGGGGACAGTCAGGCTGGCTGGTGTGAAAGTCCTATAGGAGATGTCCGGTTCATCTGTGTACCAGGAACTGCGGTGCAGGGACGGCAGGCTGCCATTGACCTGGTCCATAGACTCTGAGCGGTCCACCTGGATCAAAGGGGTGTAGCATGGGCTCCAGTCTCGGGATGGAGGGGTTGCTGGAGGGGTGGCCCATGACCGGGTAGAGTGGCTCGGTGAGTACTTCTGGGCTTTACTGGAATCTAGGCCTGCAACTGCCATGATCTGAGGAGGGAAGCAGAGACAGGCCTGAGGCTTGGCCCCAGTCTGGCTCACGGCAGCTGTGCAGAGATGCCTCTCAGAAGCCTTGGGAGAGGTGCAAGAGTAGCGGAGACAGCTGAGTGAGCTGGCCAGGGAACCAGGGCCTCCTAAGAGACCGAGCTTCCTTTTCCTCAAAGCCTTATAAGGTTTTCTCTAGGACTGAACTGTCAGTTACTAACTTATGTAACCTCTTAGGATGAGGAGGAACCAGGAAGATGGATGAGCTGTGGTGTGTGAACGCTCTACCCTGGCCTCTCTGGGCTTCAGTATTGAAACACACTTCAGGGAAATCCATGGACTCTGGCTCATGCAGGACAACAACCCTTTCTCTCTGCTCTAGTGCCTCTCATCCTGCAGTGAGTGAGCGTTCTGCCTGCCCTGAAATGCTGGGCACAGCCACGATTCTCGCATGCCCTTCACGGGAGAGCCACTTTGGGATGTCTGCTAATACTGGTTTGCACTGAGACTGTAGTTGTAGCCAAGGAATCCAGGACAACCTAGGCCAGTGGCTGAGGCAAGACTTGGACTTGTGCCTGGTGAATCACAGGCCTCTTATAGACCTCCTCGACTGTCTGAGTTATGGGCTTTTAAAAAAATTCATCTTTCTTCCATGACAATACAGTAAAATGGGCTCAGTGGTTGAGATCACAAATTTATCTTCCAGAGTACCCAGGTTCAATTCCCCAGTACCCACACGGATAGTTTATAACCACCTATAACTCCAGTTCTGGGGATCTGATGCCTTCTAAACCACAAGGGCACCAGACATGCATGTGGTGAACAGATACATATGCAGGCATGGAAGTAACTCCAAAACATGTTTTAAGTGCTGGCAGAGGTGACTAGAAAATCTGCAATGGCTACTGAGTACTTATGGGGTCAGAGCTTGGGGCCAGAACCTCATAGAGATCTGGTTCTGTTAGTTGGCTGGCTGGGTGCAGGTTTCTGGCATCTCCCTTGATCCATCATCCCACACAGCACTTCTGCTGAGATAGTTCAAGAAATATAAAGAACATATGTGTGGTAGTTTGAATATGCTTGGCCCAGAGAGTGGCATTATTGGGAAGCATGGCCTGTTGGAGGAAGTGTATATCACTGTGGGTGTGGGCTTTGACAAGCCTATGCTCAGACTCAGCTCAATGTGGAATGAGCGCCTCCTCCTAGCTGCCTTTGGATCAAGATGTAGAACTCTTGGCTCTTCCTACAGTACTATGTCTGCCTGTCTGTATGCTGCCATGCTTCCTGTCATGATGACAATGGAATGAACCTCTGATACTAGAAGCCAGCCTCAATTAAATGTTTTACTTTGTAAAAGTTGCCACAGTCATGGTGTCTCTTCACAGCAATGAAATCCTAAGACAGTATGTATGTATTCATACATATCTACACACATATATGTAATGTATGCATACATCTATCCTTAAGCCCCTGGTGAATAGGCTCAGTTGCCTTTCATGTGGGCTAGTGTCTGCCTTAACCCATAGAGGAAGATTACCCACTCTTAGGAACAGAGGGCTCATGCACAAGAAGCTGCCCTAGTGGCTTAATAGAAGAAGCATCTCTCTGAAGCGATAATTGGTAGCAGCCGCCATCACTGGGAATCTTACAAGTGGCTGCATTGCCTTAATTCAGACTGTACCAGTGTTCTCTGACAGGAAGCTCGGATCCAAGAATGCCCAGTCTACCCTTTGCTACACGTGCCACTCCAGCAGAATGAGCCTGGGGGGATCTACCAGGGAAGGAAAACCAGATTGGAAGGGGCAGGCTCTTTGCTTCCTCCATCCTAAGGGAGAGTGCATCCCAGGTGGGGCCCTGGCAAGGGTGAGACCAGAGTGGCTCACCTGCTGCTGCATCAGGTGCAGGGGCAGGGCAGCTCGGTGAGGCAGGGCAGGTGATGGAAGGACGTCATCTTGGCTGCTTTGCCTGCGCAGACACTCAAAGTTGAAGGAGGACCTCCGATGGGCTGAGAAGCAAAAACACATGATGCTGTGGTGACGTAAGTTCTGTCTGGACAATGTGTCTCTAGGGTCAAGACCACTTCCTGAGGCATTGGCAAGGGATCCAGGGAGAAACAGGCCACCTGTTTCACCCAAGAGAAACAATTACACAATCCCCCAACTAGGGATGGGAAGGCTACAGGGAGCACCCATCTGTCAGATGTTTCGATAAGGTAACAATGAATCACTTCAAATGTTTGCTCTCAGGCAGCCCAGTGGAATCTGGGCTGAGTGATAGGCCCAGAGATGCGTTGCAGAGATCCATTCTAGAATCTATGCCAGGCTATCCTATCTCTGCCCTACAAACACTCCGAGTCTTTCTGAGCTCCCCAGATTTAAGCCTCTGTTTTTTAAAATGAGAGATTCTGTCAATCAGCTTAACCAGGGAAGATAACCAAGTTCTTTGCTTAGAAGCAACCCACCTTCCCTAGCCTAGATGTGAGTGCATCTAAGTACTTGCTGTGTGCTGACAGAGCTGCAGCTGGAGGCTCACTGATGGTCCGCAGCTTTGGGATTTATCGGATATCAGGCTTAGAGCTCTGGGATCCCTTGGCAAAGACATCGGGGTCCTAGAAGCTCTTCCACCCTGTCGTGGGCCTAAGGGAGCCCCACACCCCATCCCCCATCTGCACTTTGCATTAGTCTGACTGTACTTTCTGTACTGCTGGGCTTTCCTAGCACAGCACAATTCTGTATGCCCTCAGTTCATGTATAGGAGATCCTCAGGGACTGCCTCAGGGTCTCATTTATACCTGTTTCATTTGGTATCTATGGGTTAAGGAAAGGCTTCATTTGGCAGCATGTGTTTGGGGCTAATTAAATATTAAGCACTCAAATGGCTTTGACTAGACTCCCAGCAGGCTGTGGCAGCTGGGGTGGGGCATGGCCACCCAGGTTCTTTCCTGTGTGCTCAGTCAGGCCCAGGAGCTCCTGTGTTTTGGCTGTTCTTGGTTACTAAATAGAATCCTCAGCTAAGCTTCATTCCTCAGAAACGCAAGAAATGGATACTCTTAACCATCATCAAACACCCACATTTGGCAAAATTCAAAATGCCCTTTTAGGGGTTGGCAGAGACTTGGGGATGACCACAGTTACAGGAGAAAGGAGAGCCCCCATTTTCCTTCGGGCCAGGAAAGCACTGTCTCCCTGGTCCTGGCTGGTCTTAAGAGTTACCAGCACTTCCCTGGTAACACACATCCATTATTATCCCAGGGTTAGGATGGGCACAGACATTGTGCCCTCTGGGAGGCTTCACCCTAAACAAGAAAGCTGGCCTCACATGGTGGGGTAGGAGGTAGAAGGCGTCTCCTCGGAGATCTCCGGGAATCATAGCCAATGGGAGAGTCGTTGTCTTCTAAGAAACCTTGGGGGTGATGGTAGCCTCGAGGCCTCTCAAAGTCCATGGAGCTGCCTGGGTACCTGTTGTAATAGCTGTAGTTTTGCCTGGCAGTTGGTGAGAGAAAACATGAGAAGGTACATGTGAGGGTCTGGGCAAGAAGCCTTGGCCTAACTCCTCCTGCAAGCCCTGTCTTATGAGTGGCAGAAGCTTCCATGTAGAAGACAAGGGCCATCTCAGGAAAGTGGAGCTGGAGGCTTGTGATAAGACACGTGGCAGTCATTTTCATGCCCAGACATGCATGGACCGTAAGTGAATGTTGATTCACACACAAAGCTTGTCAGCTGGCTACCATTTACTGGTCTCCTGGAGAGCGGTGTCCCAAGCATCTGCCCTCTCCAGGTACCCGGCAGGACATGGAGCTTAGAGAATGCCATCAGTGTGCAGGCTCAGTACAATGTCAAAAATGGGAGAGAGTGGCGGGTTCCGCTGTTGGGTTCTTGTTTGAAGGGCATGCTTCAGTTCCAAAAGGGAGAGATGTAAAGGCCGGCCTGCTGCTGCTAAAGTAGACTGAGAGGCAGCAGCAGTGGCTAAGGACTCCCGAGAGGGAGACCTGGGATGGACAAGCCCCAGAGGTGGGGTGTACAGAGGTTCATGTGGCTCTGAATCAGTGAATGTGGAAGTTGAGCGTTGGTGGGAGGTGGCAGGAAAGGGGCTGTCAGAGCACAGGTAAGGGTCAGGCTGAGGCGTGGCTTCACCATAGCACCATTTCAACCTGGTCACAGGTCAGAGAGGATTGGGGTAGGTGATTTTGCCCTCCTGTACTGGCTGCAATGTGTCTTATTTTTTAAAAAAGATTTATTTATTTTTATTTTATATATGAGTGTTTTGTGAGCATTTATGTGTGCCCTGTGCATGCAGTGCCCATGGAGACCAGAAGAGGGCATCCCTGGAACTGGAGTAAGTGATAGTTGTTAGTTGCCCTGTGCCATGTGGGTGCTACAAACAGAACCTGGGTCCTCTGGCAGCACTGCAAACACTCTTCATCCCTGAACTATATCCCTAGCCCTGTAAAATGCCCATTTCAGCCAGCAGCATTCTTTCTGCAGGACAAAAGTTGGGAGAGACATCTCTGCTTGAGGGAAGCTGTTTTTACCTCTTGTCCTCCTACCCTCAGGAGAGACCCTTTCATTGGCACAGGGAGCAGGGGTCACTGAGACACCAGCCAACGTGCTATGCAAACATAGCCAAGGTTGGTGTTCCTAAGTCAGTTAATAAGAAGTCATCTCTCAGGTCATGTGTAGTGGAGCACACCTTTAACTCCAGCACTTGGGAGGTGGAGGCACGCAGATCTCTGTGAGTTCTAGGCCAGCATGGTCTACAGAGTGAGTTCCAGGATAGCCAGTGCTATGTAGAGAGGCCCTGCCTTGAGATACCCACCCCCTAAGACAATCTAATATCTGAGGTGGCAGGGTCTGACAGCCGTGGAGGGCCGGTTCCCAGGGCTAGAGCCGTCCTGAGGATCCCAGGGGCCCATGGTGAAATAAGGCAAGCTTCAACTCCTGCCCTGATGTGTCCGAGGGATCCTCAGTGTGGCTCTCTGAGCCCTGAGCAGGAGCAGAATAGGGGAGGGCTGGTCTTCTGAGCCCCGCCCAGGCTGAGCCCCTCACCTGCTCCAGGTGGGAGAGCTGTCGTCCTCACAGCACTCCTCACTACTGAAATACTCCTGTTCCCCCAAGCCGCGGGGGTCTCGGAAGTAGCCGTGTATCTCAGGGTCTTCACGGCAAATGGTTGGAAGCTGCTCATCTCCTGACTCAGACCTGCAGTTAAGAAAGAGATCTGAGAGCTTGAGGAGGTGGCAGCAAGATCCTTCAGCCATGCCTCTGCACTGGCCTGTGTCCTCCCTCAGAGTGCCTGCTTCTTCCTACACATCCCAGTCCCATGGCCGTAAGGCTTGCTTCTGGTCTCAGTGCCTTACATAGTGCTAGGGCCAAACCACTGTGCCTACAGACCTTGAGACATAGCCACAGATAGAATGTGAATAACAGAGCAAGCCAGACCTAGAGTCTCCACTTTGGAGTCAGGAGTCCCAAGAAAAGTCCCTAGGTTCCCAGCCATCTCTCACTTCCACTCCCTTACCCCAGCTTCAGCCAATGTGACTTCAGAACCTGGGACAGAGATCTTGGTCCTGCCAACTGCACCCTATCAAATCGAGGCTGCTGAAAAACTTCTGGCTTTTGTGCCACCAGAGAAGTGTTCCTGGAAAATGTTCAGGAGTGAGGTTTCCACAGGCTGTCCTGCCCTTTGTCAGGACACTATTTCCATGAAATACCCTGCCTTTTCCTCGCCACAGGCCACAGGAGACCCAGTGGGCTCAGTGACATCAACCGAGAGCACCTCATTTGCTCACTCTTTGAACCAAGAACCTCCTGATCTTACCAGAAGCAATGACTCTGAAGCCCTTTCCTCTCTTGCCCCCAGCAAAATGACCATTCCACCCATAAGTAAGTCTGGTTAACACGTGTACATGAAATTATCCCAACACACATACACACACACACACACACACACACACACACACACACACACACGCAATGCACATGCACACACATGTTAACTAGAAGGATCTGGTGCCTGGTTTTAGGATGTCTGGGCCATGCTTCTCCTAAGTCCACATGAGAACTTGGACCCCCAGAGCAGCTAGACCTACTCAGCTATATAGGGGCAGGGACAGTGGACAGACTGCAGGGCACCAGTTCCTTTGTGAGAAATAAATGGGAACTGCCCATTCACGAATGCAAAGCTCTGGCATTTTGAGAACAAATGCTTTGATGACTTGGCTAAAAAGATACTTTTCTTCTTCCTTGGCGCTGAACAAATCTAGGGGGTAACAGGACAGCATAGTTTTAAAACAAAGACAGAAGCGACAAGCACCTACCTAATGTAAGTCTCATAATAGCGGGTTCTATCCAGGAAAAGCATACCATGGGAGGGAGGGAGAAGAGAAGTGTTAGACATTTCCAAAAGCGTGAGGTGCGCAGATACCAGCCTGTCTTCTGGAGCGGGGGTGGGCAAACCACAGTTTGCTGGCCAGTTATGGCCTACTATCTGTTTTCTTGTAGCCCATGATCTAGGGAGACATTTTACATTTATAAAAGGCAGAAGAACAAAGTAAAAGGAAGAGGATCCTTTCGCCCTTTGTAATCCTACGAAGTCCAAATTCCGGTGTCTACATGCACAGTTCTATGGGAACACAACTGTTTCATTTAAGAATGTTCCCTGGCTGCGTTCACCCTGCTATGGCAAAGCTGGGTAGTTTTGCAAAAGAGACCGAATGGTCTAAAATACTGGCCCTTTACAGAGACGTCCACCAATCCCTGTCCCAAAGCACGTTGCCATAACTGAGGAAGGTGGATTCTATGGCTGCTGTTGTTTTAAGAGAACACCCCATACAGCAGGTGGGTAGTGGGTGACCCCTTGGGTGATAAGGTCCCTCACACAGGCAATGTACAGAGAGGCCAAGAGGCAAGCAGTACTCAAGTTCAAATACAAATGTCTTCAGGGAGTTACCATGTGCCAGAGCCCAGGGCGGAAGACTTGCCCTGCAGAATGGGCATGGCAGAATGGGCGTGGCGGGGGCAGACACTGCATCACCTTTTCAAGGTTACCTTTTAATACTGGACCTTCTTTGAAGCTCTCGGTCATGCTTGTAGGAGTAATGCCCATTTTCAGACACATGCTCAAGGTTCCCAATGCTGGGCCGCTTTCCGTGGGCAGCTTTGGACATATTGGCATTATTGAGATTGGCATTGGTTGAGGTGGGAACTTGCTTCCCTATGGAATTATGGTTATGATGGTTATGACACACCGAATTTCCTGCTGGAGGAAACAGCGGTTTCTCAGTATCCCTTGCAGGTGGAATTGAAGGCCTTTGGACATGCAGGGGACGGTGGGTGGTATTGGTCTGCTGAAGGGAATCCCTCCTATCACTATTAACATGATTGACATGGTTTCCAAGCAGGGCACCATTTCTCTGCAAAATAATGGGAGACAACACCAGGTAATTCAACACGTATTTGATGCAGGCTAGCTACGTTAGGTCATTTTTCTCTACATGAAACACAAACTCTAGGTAAGCTCCAGAGGATCCCTGTGAAACAACCTGAGCATCTCTTTCAGTGGTCAGGTGAGCGTACTCGTGTGGCAGTGGGCCCACCTGAAATGACGAAGGTTACCAAGTCCCGAGCTGGGGAACAAGCTCTCTGCTGCCCCTTGGGTATGTTGTTCCAGTTGCTCCAAGATGAGGTGACTTAAGCCCAGCTGGCTTGGTGGGCAGCCCCAAGGTGGGGTACTTGACATTTTCTCTGAGCTGGGGGGGGCGGGGTTTGAGGGCTGGCTGGCAGATCAAAGAACTGTTGGAGCAGAAGGAAGGCAGCGTGGACAGCTGCTAGAAAGACCCAGAATGTTCCTGTACTCTGGTCAATGGGCTGTGGCCAAGCTGAGAAGCTGACAGCTGGGGACAAGGAGGGGAGGGGGACCTCAGGAAAGGGGCTGGGCTGGCCCACATGAGGTGCTGGTGAATGGGGAGGTCCCAGGGTGGAACGGGGCAGGATGTGCAAGGCTCTCTAGCCCCTGTCACTGGTTTGTATTCTCCACACTCCTCTGCAGATCAGAACCACCCTACCCAAAGCCCCGTCCCACTATCTCCACGTGGCCAGTGAGTAGCTAAGCGTGGAATAATTACTTTGAATACATCTTCTTCTTCTGGTTTGGATTCTTCTGGCTCATCATCTTGCAAGTCACAGGATATAGCCCGTCGAATTTCTGGCCCAATGTCATGCAGGGTCCTTAATCCCGCCTAGGTCAATGAAAATGGCAGAACAGGTTAGATATCGAGGAGCCCTGGTCCAGCCTGATGGAGCAGTAGGAGGGGAAGCTTTCTCCAAAGGTCAGTCCAAAGAACTACTGACTAACTATAACTGTAACCTAGGCTGCTAGGGATGGGATGTCAGTAGGTCCCAATGGAACTAGGTTGGGCTGATTAGAGCTTGTAATCAAGTAACTTCCCCTGGAAATACCCCACTTAACAGCATACTACCTGGCTACCAGTACTAGGGATGGCCACAGACAACGCTGTATGGCCCAGACTACCTCTTCAGAAAGGCTGCTTGCAGAGAACCACATCCTGTGTCCCAAACAGGGCAAGGAATATCATCTAGCTGTTCCTAAAAAGAACGAGGAGACAAGAATTGCCTGGCCACATGGAGGATGAGCTGGCTTAGGTGCAGAGAAACAAGCAGCCATTGGGGCCACTGATTCACTGTAAGGCATGGAACAGGTGGGTGACATCATACATAGCAGTCACCAGCACACTCATATCACAAGGAAACAGATCAACAGTCACACAGGCTTAGGCTGCTGTGCAGTGGAGCCACTCCAGCCCTTGGGGTATCCTTGGTCTATATATCCCATACAGGCTGAGGACCCACTAGCAGAGGAACCAGAATTCTGAAGGCCATACAAACTGAGGTCTTGCTACCATCTACAGGCAGTACATGACCCATGGGTGACAGCTCTAGACTTCCCAGCAGACCCTCTCTCTGCTGTCCTTCCTTAGCCCAAAGGATCAGTTATGACGGGTCTGGTTAAGGCTGCATTAGCCACAGCGGTGTTGGGGAAACCATGCAAACAGCTTGTAGACAGAGGAAAAGGGGAGTCACGAGCTCTGAGAAAACTGTTTTCAGCATTAATTTGAAGAAGGTCAAGATGCTGACTTCAGACCAGTTGGGGTTTCATCCTTCTCCACGGTTGGTCTCGGGTCTTAGGTTCTACCCCCCAGGATGCAGGCAGCAAACAGTAACCTCTACAAGCTAGCCAGAGAGCCAAAGAAAAGCAGCTTGCGCTCTGACCTCAGAGCCATTTACAGAAGAAAGCTGTGGAGGGCTGGGTCCCTGGGCAGAGAACACTGTTGTGGCCTTTCTTCACAGTGCCACACAGATGGTGAGTAACTTTGGGAAGGACTGAGAAAAAGAGCAGTGCTCATGCCTGAGACGCTCTGTGGTGGGGTAGATGCTTGGAAAGGGGAAAGGGAGGGCACAGGGGAAGAGGGGAGGGAAGGAGAGAGGAGCAGAGTGGGGTTAAGCCAAGCTGGAACCCCTGGTGTCAAAATACTCAAAACTGGTCATCTGCAGACATCAGTAGGTGACAATGGTTCATTCAAAATGTAAAGTTGTCCAGAGATTTCTTAAGCGGCTCTTTATTATAAAACAGCCACATCCACAAGAACATCTGGTTCGTTAGATGGTTCTGCAAAAAGGGTAAATGGGGCTGGTTTGTTCTGAACCCTTCTGGGATTGGAGACCAGCAGGTCTTTCTGTTTCATGAATTGTATGGACAAAGGTCACACTAGGGAATTGAAGCTTTTATGGATCTTGTTGATGAATGTTAGGCAAAGGAACCTTACTTCCTTGGGTAGGGGACCAACACACATTCCTAACTAAAACTAGCATGAAGCTTTAGTATGACACTCCAAGCTTATTATGTAACCACAAAATGTGGTAATGACAGTTTTCTAGTATACATATCAATGTACAGGAAGGGAAAGACAGGTGTATCCCAGGGTCCCAGACAGTTCACAATGTGGTCACAAAAGCTACTTCCTACTGCCCTTCTAACCAGAGGCACTAACGCACACATGCTCACCATGCTTTTGAAAGTGCTCTAGCATGGTCTCTCTCTCCCTCTCCCTCCCTCTCCCTTTCCCTCTCCCTCTCCCTCTCCCTCTCCCTCTCTCAAGATTCCTAAGTCCAACACACTTTCTAGGTCTGCAACAGACCCACCTCTATTTCTCAGAAATACCATGAATGCAGCTCCAGGGATGTGTTGGTAGAAGGTCTTAGTTCAGTTGCAGGCATGTGAAGAATGGCCATACATGCCCACTCATTCAGTTTCTAGAGTGCAATTCTCAAGACACAAGAAGCTTGGTGAAAGTCCCCTTGTCTGACTTTGCGAGAGAAGTCTATTACATATTTGAGATTCAGACAAGACACAACATTCGAAACCTCTGCTTCTGTGTCCACAAAATAAACGTGGGTTATATTCACTCTGTTTGACACTCCCAGGTACGCCGTACACATTTACGTGGATTTTCAAGACATAGGGCCAGGAACATTTTCCAGTTTAAATAACAGGCTTGCTCTCATTTAACTAACTGGACTAAGTATGATTAAAAGAAATAGAAAACTATTTATTTGGATAATTTTTAACATCATCCTTTGTTGATGAGTTGACATTTCACTGAAATACACATGTAACAGTTGCATAATGAAAACAGAAACTGTCTCCAGCACATCTTCAGAGTTACACAAGATTAGGATTTCATTGACAGGAATGAGGAGTAAACGGACAGGACAGAAGGTTTGTTCGCAACATAAATCATGGAGAGGGTTGACAGGTGGCTTGGGGTACCACTTCCCCAAACAATTAATGACAACATATTTATTAAAGAGACAGGAGGAGAGAAAGCATCACTCGTCCCAGATGTAAAAGCGCAGGGTTTTGAACTCATGATTCTAGTTCGCAAAGCACACCTGGTAAGAATGGGGCTGACTCGCTCTCTTGCGTAGGACCTGGGGCCAGGGGACCAACATATAGGTTCCCAATTAGAACTGAAATGGAGCTTAAGCACAGCACCCTGAATTTATTACATATCACAAAACATGAGAATGAAAATTATTCTAGCACACATATCAAGCTAAAAGGTAGCTTAGGCTGTTCCAAAATCCCATAGGCACAGAATCCAGTGTTCCAGAAGTACAGACAACTACCTTAAACCCTCAGAGAAATTACTTAGTCATTCATAACACTAAAAAAAAATTTTTTTTCTTGAAGAAAACATGTTACAGTCAGTAAAATTTTCTAGTCTTTCATATTTTATGTATCTATTTCTATCAGCAAAAATATTGTTTTAATTTGAAATATAGTCATTAGCACTTAAATCCACACATAGCCATATAAAGTCATTCCATTAACATCACAGTAGAGTTATAGTTTTGAATAAACATAGAATTTCTATAAAATATAAACATTATTGACTTGTTTTAAGATGTCCAATCTTACAAAATATTAAACAGGGTCAAGCCTAGTCTCTGGTTGACTTTAAAATGCTAGCTATTATCATAAATATTTGTTTAAAAAAGAAATGTTGGCGTTTTGCCTGTAGACTGCTCCTTTAAGTTTTAGACACCATTTAATTGGAATTTTATAGATATTTACTCTACTTAATGATTAAGTCAACAAAAATATATTCTCTCTAAACATCTCTGAAGCAACAGCATAAAGCAACGAATGCTCTGCTGTGGAGCAGAGATGCCCATTTACCTTCCTTGTTCACCCTCAGGGTTGAGTGCAGTCTATCTGGATGCATCTGAAAAGCACTGGCTGCCTGCTTCCCCAGACTAACTCCCTGTCACAGGCCAGCCATCTGCCAACTCTCACTCCATAACACACATTTGCAAACACCCAGAGACCCACCCTAGACCTACGCTGTAGCAGTGGAGGACAGAGAGGCAAGTCTCCAGGCGGCCCTGGGGAAGACTCTCCATCTTCACGATGTGAGTGCCAGGGCTTCAGACTCCTGCCAAAGAACGCTACCGTGGCACAGCCTGCTTCTCAACCCAGACACGCCTCATTTAACCAAAGCTGGCTCTATGCAGTCACCTCACTATTGACAAGTTCTGGTTAATTTTAGGGGGGAGGAGCAGGACTTGGCCCACACTCAATTACAGAGAACAGTTTTAGACTAGCTCTGTTAGAAGATGGGAGATTAAATTGTGATAGAATGAACAGGCTTATCCACGCGCTGTCCCCCCCTACACCCTGCCTCCTCTGTACACATGGGCACACCCCTTATTTTATCATTGCCTTCCTCCAGGAGAAATGTCATGGTGTGGCCTTTGTATCCATTGTGAACAGTTCTCGAGTTAGATATAAATGGTTAGAATCATGGGCATGACACTCCATTACTCATCTACAGAGAGCCCTCCTGTCCTTGAGTAGTTATCAGACCATGAGTTACTGAGGGGCAGCACTGGGCTATATAAATCATGCGTGCCACCGCATTCTGAAAGCTAAAGGGGGATATTTAAAAACTTTATCTAAGTAAACTATGACTGCAAAGGACCAGAGAGACCGGTTGCAGTTCCACCTTATCTTGGGGACTAAACCAGGGCCTCATGTATGCTAAGCAAGGACCACTGAGCCACACTACCAATCCTTCCACCTCGAATTCTGGTTTAAGTTTAACATCAGAATCAGAGACGTTTTTGAATGGTTCCTAAAAATGCAGACAGCATTATATAAAATTCAGACTCCAAAATTTTAGGCTCCTTTGGCAGTATCATATTTCTGTCATTTTGAGCCCAAATACTGTGGAGGGATGAGCCAAGATGATATGCAATAGATTAAATTATATTCCAGAACTAGCCAAAGCCTCAGCAAGAAGCCTGTTCTTCCCAGGATGCAAAGTCAACCAACCTGCAGGGAGAGGGAGGTGGTAACCGAGTCTCAAGCACACGTTCATTCAAGGCTATCCTTCTAACTTAGGCAAGCAATTACATCACCCCCACCGCATGGACTTGACGAATGCTCCTGCATCACCACACACACACCCTCATTCTCACCGTTACCTCATACCCAAACATGGATGTGACGAATGATCCCTTATTGTTGCACACATGCCCTGATTCTCACTTGTGCTATGCAGAGATGGTGAGGATTCGAACACATCTCTAACACTCACTAACTCTAACCATTGCTCTTCCAGATCAGCATAGGTAGTGAAGTGTGACCACACCACTTTGCCCCTTGCCTCAATTAGGAGGGCATGTGGACTGCACAGGCTGAGGAGGAGCAGAAGCAGCCCACCGTGGAGTGCTGCAGCTACATGGGAACCTCCTGAGCACAGATGGTCACTCTGAGGCTCCAACATCGTCTGCCTTTAAAGGGGACTTTGGGTCATCTCTCCAGAGTGATGTTTCAAGATGTGGTTCATGGACCTCAAGGCATCCTGGGACTCCTTCAGGGGTCCCTGGGAGTCATGTAAGACTGGATGTCTTTAGCCTCGTATATTCTCATTCTCTGAGTGTGCAGCAAGGTTTCCAAGGCCGAGTAACAGGGTTGTCACCACCTCTGACCTCTTTGTGCTTACATATTCTTGTGTTTATAAAATTAATCAGCTTTGAGTTATAAGACAGTAAATATTGATATACAAGGGCTCTTGATAAACTTGAAGACTAGGAAAGTCCCTAGGATGGAAAGGTTTGAGAACTGCCGGCCGATCTGCCCTCTACCCAGCGGCACGGTTGTGGTCTCACTGTTAGCGCTCAGCTCTTCTGACCTTCCTATGTGTTTCCACCTGTCCATCACGTGGCTTCTCTGAGCTAGCCTTTGCCTCTTCCCCTCAAGTTCCAGTATGGTGGGCATGCTCTACCATGGCTTCTTGCCCTCAACACTGCAGCATGAGTGTGGTCTCCTTACTGTTCCAGAGTCAACTTTCTCAGGCCTAAGACATAACCAAGGAGAGGAAGTTCACCCAGGTCCCCACTCACCTGGGAACCCTAAGTTTACTTACCAAGCTCCTTCCTGTAGATAACAGAGGAGTGATGTGTTAGGCTATTGAGGGACACTGGGCGCATACTAGTAAAGAACCTGCGATCATAAGAGTCTGAACTATTAGATCATTTCCTTAACTTTTTCTTTAAGGACTTTGGGACATAACAATGACTCTTCTCAGTACAGACCAACCTCCCTCTTCCAGAAAGCTGGGCTCGTCATCCCGTGGACTAATTCTGAATTGGTCATGCCATGACATTTGATTTTCAGAAGAATCTACTTCCCACCTGACCGTGGCTTCCCTGTGATAGACAGATGCTGGTCTCTGTCACACTTGACCCAGGAGCTAAAAGTTTAGCACCACAGATTCAGGTGCCGGGTACTAGGGTTGCAGGACTCGTCTTTGAAGATTTTAAGTGTGAAACCCAACTAGTCTCTTGCATCTCCCTCTCTACCAGATGCTTACTCTTCTGCCAGGGCTCTGAGGCAACTGAGAGGCTCCTGCAGTTTGACTATGACCCAGATGGTAGGAAACCTGGGTCCCTGTGTGTGGAAGCTGGGGGCAGCCCTCTCCTCCCTAAAGTAGCCTTCGCTGCTGACCAACCAGCTCTGTCCCTTGGCAACACAGTCAGGCCCAAGGGCCATCACTTGCAGGGATTCCTTAAATCAGGCTTGTAAGCAAGGTAACATTTTCCAACTTCTATAGGTTTAGGTGATACATGGAGAAAGGCCTGTACAGCCCCAACATTAGAACTACATGAGGATCTAGAAACTGAAGTGAGCTCAAAGCTGGGGTGGAGAAGGTGGGGCGGGGGAGCTTCTTGGCTAAAAGAAGTCGTTTTTCTTTTTTCTTTTTTTAAATCCGCATCTGTAAGACTAACCATTATGTCTCTCAGAGTAATATACCAGTTCTCTGTAGTTTCTGATACAGTGGCTTACCCAGGTACTGCCCATCATTTCAGAGGTAATCCCGGAGGCCTGCCGGGATAAGCATTAGCCCTGTGGTTCGTTCCTAGAGCATGGAGAAATGTGTAGGTAAGGGCCAGGCTTTTGGCTGAGAGACTTGGATGCTAGAGGCAACAGCTATAGGTACAACATTAAGATCAGACATGGATAGGCTTTGCTTTCACCCAAGGGGGCAGGCAACCCAGGATGTATGGCTTAGCTCCCACCCATTCCCACACCATCACCCATGGAGGCTTCAAGCCATGAGAATGAATAAAACCCATATGAGCTCCTTGTCTTACTGTCATCTGTGCATGAGCCAAAGCTGGGCTTGTATCCATAGCAAGCCCAGGAGGTCCACCATGGTGTAGGAAAGTGAAGCCATGAGGCAGGGCAGCTCTGTGGTCAGGGCAAATGCCATAGCTACAAGGTGTCACTACAGAAAGCCCTTCTAGGCTCCCGTGGGAGAGGTCTAAGGAAGCTTCCTGGCCACTGGGGGTAGGGCAGTGCCTACCATCTCAACCTTGCCTCCAGGGTAGCTGCACCCCAGAGATGCTTGGAGGAGCACTTCTTTCTGCCAGAACAGGGCTCACAGAGACCTGGCTCCCTCTTCCTCATCTTTCAACTCACCTCACCTCATTCTCTACCCTACCAACTCATCCCATCCACTAATGTAACACACACACACACACACACACACACACACGCACACAGGCATGCACACGCACACTCACTCACACACACACTAGTGCACATAGGCATGCACATGCACACTCACACACATGAGCACACACAGGCATGCACACACATACTCACACACACACATGAGCACACACAGGCATGCACACGCATACACACACACACAATCACATACACCCTGCTACAAACTCCAGGCCAAGCAGAGGAGATCAGTGAATTGGGAGCCCTCTTCTTCCTCTCGTTTTCCTTTTCTTCTTTTTTTAGATTTTCTTCCCCCACCACCATTGCTCTTTGAATGCTGACTGTCCTTCCTTGGCCATTGGGCATCTTAGGCTAATATCAGAGGTACAGACTTTACCCCTCTGGGGAGGAGTTTAGAATTTGATAGCAAAGCCCTCATCAACATTTTGGTCAAAAATCTACTATTGTTACTACTTGAAAATGCAATCTGACAGGTTACCTGTTTGCATCTTTATGCATCGCCTAGGATCTTATAAATGGGGAGAATTCTCGATGGATAACTACAGTACAGAACAGAAAAGATCAAACCAAACCAAGAATTTCTTGAAGTTCTGGTAGTAAACAGGCATATGATATTATTATTGTTGTAATCTTAATAATAAGCAAATATACGTCCAAGGAGCTTTACAATCACTTAGCTATTCCTCACAACAGCCCTGTGAGGTAGGTCGACATTATTACCCCCATTTTACAGTTGGGGAAACTGAGGCACAGAGAGGTTAAGTGTCTTGCCCAAGGTCACGCAGCAAGTGAATGCTGGATCTGGGACTAGAACCCAGGTTCCCTGACTCCCAGTGTCCTTGAAACTAGACCATACTGCTTCCAAAGAGGTGTCCCAGACTGGCTCTGAGTGCGAGCTAAAGACGAACAATGTTAGATGAGGTTTGGGTGTGGTGGCATTTCCCTCAGACACGGTAAGATGGAACCTGAGCTGTTGCCTAGTTGGTTTTGGCATGCAGGTGTATGTGTTAGTTTCAATGGGTGTGTCTGAGCTTCCTGGCCTTCCACTTGTTAGTGTATTCTGGACTGGGACACTGCAGCAAGCAGGGCCGGGTGGTCAGGAGGTCGTGACGTGCTGGCACAGAAAAGGAACTATGTCTGCTCAGTTCCAGTCAGACTGCCAGTCTTTGGGAGTTCGGGCAAACTAGGGATGCAGGACTTTGGGGCAGAGTCAGTTGCCTGCCTTACACAGGTCTTCTTAATCATATATATATATATACATATACATATATATATACATACACACATATATATGTATATATATAAAACATTGTATTTATTTATTTATTTATTAGTTTTTACTGGCCATAGTCAGCAAGTTGTGTTCATTTCATTTCTCATGGGGCGTCTGCCCCTTTGCGCTCTCTCTCTCTCTCTCTCTCTCTCTCTCTCTCTCTCTCTCTCTCTCCACTTCTCCCTTTCACTGAGTCTCTGGCTTGGAAGGGAAAACCATAACTCATCTGTTCCCTTTCATGAAAAGGAGCCACCATGAGCAGTGTCCGCAACAGGCAGCCATGGCTCCACAGATGAGCCACAGCCCGGCTTCTGCCTTCCTTCCGGAGGAGTGCCTTGCTCGGAAGGGGTCTCCCCAGGGCTTTGGTGCCTGCATTTCTCCTGAAATGCTGCGTCAGCAGAAATAAGCCCGAGTGGGAGTTTGCCCTTTCAGGGCCTTAGCCACAAGCGCCTTCGGACTAACCAGCTTGGTGCGGTAGCTCAGGCAGAGAACTCTAAAGCATCCGTTCAAGCATCTGAAACAAACGAATCAGCCAGTGAAATCTCATCTGTTAGCATCTGTTCTCCTCTTACATTAAAAAAGGAAAACGTGTATGTGTATATATGTATATTATTATTTTTTAAGAGCAATGCTATGGCTTTGGGTGGAATAATACTTCTAAAAAAGAGAAAGCGATCTCATTGCCTTCCAGGTTAAGGTGACGTGCTTAACAGGACCAGCCGTGGGTCAGATCTCTGGGAGCCTGCTTTCCTGTCTTTGGGTACTGAGAAGGCCACAGTAAGAAACACAGAAGACTAAAGCTAACGGCTACTTGCATACCACCAGCCTCTCCCAACCATCCCCACCTGTGGCCAAGGCACAGACATTAAAGTCATTCAACCTAATCATTAAATCCTGTAGAGTTACAAATGGTAGGGTCCTTAAACCCAACTTCTAAACAGACAGGATAGCTGCCTGAGATTCCTAGGGTTCACTCAGATGGCCTCTCATATGGGATGCATGGAGGACAGTCTCCTCAGACTCTAGGAGAGCAGACAAAGGGTTTGAATATTAAAACTAAGAGAAATGAACAAAACTTTCCCCACTTTGGGATCTTTTGTTATCAGAGAGACATTCGGCTCATCAGAGCATGTGGTACCACAGAGGCCCACCCTAGAGGTACGGCGGGCCTTCTACGTGCATTACTACTTGCATGAACAGGGGCTGGGACTTTCTGTGGCCGTGTGGCTATGTTCCTCTCTTTCTCTGTTCCCTGTGGAAACTTGCAGGTTACTTGGATGTAGCAACATGGATGAAGAGCAAATGCCGAATCAAACTGAAGGGGGTATGTTTATGTCAGACGACTTGAGAGAAAACCAAAAGGCCGGATGCAGCTTCTCTCTGGCTCCCACCATAGAAGGGCTGGAGAGAAGTTTAGTTTTAATGATGAGGATGAAGGGATGGATGGAGTGGGTGGGTGGATGGAGAGTGCACACTCATTCAGACCAGAGAGGCCAGGACACAGGTGCCTAGCTCCTTCCCATGCAGAGGCAGGAGAACCTTCAGTCATCATCCACCACAGGGAAGGTTCACACTGCAGTTGGTCTGAACATGGGGAGATCGGGCTGAGAGCCATGGCATGGAATGGGGGTGCACAGCTTGGTTGCCAGTTCTGAGAGCTCTTCAGACAGACTTCACTCTGCAGGCCAGCACGCACAAGCTTGGCTGTTCACTTCTGTTCACACAATAATGCCACACTCCATGTCCCACTACAACCAGCCTGGGAGCCTCCCGCCCCGCCTGCCCCGCCCCGCCCCGCCCTACTCCGCAGGGCCCTGCTGTCAGAAGCCCATTGCTTCCTTCTCAAGCAGACAAGTCCACCCTCAGCAGCTGTCTCAAGGATGTGCCTCCCTCCCACGACCGGTCCTGGCTCCTTAACTGCTACATCACCCGTGATATTTCATAATGTAGAAAAGGAGGCTTCCTTAGGCACTAATTAAATGGAGAGTAACAAATCACATTTAAAGCCATTTCTGCAGCAGAGGAAGCCAAAAAAATGTAATTAGAATTATCCATCAAGGAGACAAACACTTTCTATTTTCAATGTTTGTTTCAGAATCAAATGCCTTTTCAGAACTGGACTGTCAAGATTATGAACACAACTTAATTTTCTATGCTATGTACTTAATATAAATTACAGGCCTGGCCTCGATTCTCAATAGAACCCTGGGAGAACATATTTATACCACCTAACTAGAAATATTTGACTTCTACCAATGAAATAAGATTCTTTCTTTAAATAACAAAATGAAGACTTAAACAGGAGAAACCCCTCAACGTTATTTTAACATAATGTGGTTGTCTCTCAACCAGAACCTTTATAGCACTCTGTTGGCACCAGCTCAAGGCTCAATAAACTGAATCTGCAAAATTCGGTGACTACTTAAGCCATGTGCCATTTATGCTATTTCAGAATACCAAAACACTGCATTCTGCCACCAAAGTGAGCCTCAGGGCTTCAAAAAAGGTATACGCACCCCCCCCCCCCCCCCACAGCTCCAAGTGTTTACATGCCACACCCTCCAATGAAACGTGGAGAGTTTCTTAGCTCAGAGATAAACTGACTGCTATAAATTGTGACATTGGGTGCAAAAGAGATCAAGTCCCCTCTAGGAAGCCAAGTTTTGATCCCATCAACTAGACTTCTAGAGCAGCAAGCCATTTCAGGTAGGCAGAGGGTACCCAGAGAAGTCAGAGGTCCAGCCAGTCTCTCCTATGGGGCAGAAGGTCATGTGAGGAGGGACAGCCTTCAGTGTACACCAATTCTCTGCTAGTGGCCAGCCTAGTAGTGCTGCCACAGGAATGTATAAACCAGGGACCTACTTAAATTTGCAAACTGGACTTTTCAGTTTTTGTCATCCAAAGCTACTGGTGGACCATATTAATCTTAGAGTTAGAGCTATTATTTCTTGCAAACCAGGTCTCCAAGAGGTGAAAGACACAGTGTGCCAAATGGCTGAGCCTATAACTCATTACCAAAAGGTCACATGATCAGGGAATGAAAGAACACAGGCTGGCTTGAATAGGCATGGGTGTCCATTTGTCCTACCAGCACAATCCCCACCTCCAGCCCCTGGGATTTCACCCTGAGTCAGCTGGTCACTGTCCTCAAGGCTATCAACTAACCTGAGATATGCAAACACCCCCAACACTCCCCATGCACCATCATCCTTATTCACAGTCTTTCTCACAGCAAGATAACAGTCAGGCCTTAGCATATACAGTTAGCACCCCTTGAACACACAACAATGCTGCTGATTTGCTCTGGGAACTAAGTTCAGGGCCGTTCCATGTTGTACCTCATCAACACCTACGAGGCCACATTCAAGAACTGTGAAAACAGGGATGTAAAGGTCATTTTCATGTAAACTTTTTAAACCACAAGGAAAATGTCTTTATGATGGACTGAAGGCACTCCAGATAGCATGGTAGCAGGACTTGGTGACAGCTTGCCAACCTCTGTACATTCCCTTTCTCTTCCCTGACATCTGTGCCCAGCCCTCTTTAAACACCGTCACCCCCTAACCCACCTTCCCCAGCTCCCCTGCCTGCAAGTTCTAGCATGGCTCCTTGCCTCTCTATGCTGCTTCTACCCAGAGCTCTAGGCATCTTTAGGATTCTATTGCCTTTGGAAGCCTAATCCCTGATTGGACCAGATATTTCTAAACGCCACATTTACACTCTAGGGGCCTGGTAGGGGTAGTTGAACATGTGTGTGTGCACATGCACTCTTGTACATGTGTGCATGCATGCATGTGTGAGTGTGTGTACGGGTCCTGAGTTGGAGAAAGGGAGATGGGCCAAAGGCTGGCCTATGTGTATAGCACTTGCACAGCAAGCCTCACTGCCACCAGGAGATAGCACACAGAGACAGACACACCATGCACACGTGTACACAGTACATACTAGGGAGTGATGGATGTTATTGAAATGGACCAAAAACCAACAAGCCGTGGGGTAAGAAACAAACAGAAACAAAACAAAGCACTTGCGTTCTGATGGAAAGCTACTTTCTGGGCAGCTGGACCCTGAGCCCAGGGCTATGGGAGGGGCCTGCCTCAAGGATGCTGCCTTTGAGAAGACCCAGGTGGCTAGAGTGTGAGGTGACATTCACTCCTTTCCCATCGCAGGCTGTCCTGAGGGCTTTGCACCCATACCAGATGATGGTAGGTGCAACGCAGCAGACATGAAGAGGAGGAAGCACTTACCTTGTGACCCGGAAATGGCTAGTCCACAGTTGGGGGGGGGG
>JADRCD010124562.1:2893-23519 GCA_019843815.1 Montemys delectorum
AGAGGGCATCAGATCCCATTACATATGGTTGTAAGCCACCATGTGGTTGCTGGGAATTGAACTCAGGTCTTCTGGAAGGAAAGTCAGTGTTATTAACCACTGAGCCGTCTCTCCAGCCCTGGCACTGGCCCCCCTTTTTTTTTTGTCTGCCTCTGTTTTTTTGTTTGTTTGTTTTTGGTTTTTTGAGACAGGGTTTCTCCGTATAGCCCTGGCTGTCCTGGAACTCACTTTGTAGATCAGGCTGGCCTCAAACTCAGAAATCCACCTGCCTCTGCCTCCCAAGTGCTGGGATTAAAGGCGCTAGTCACCACTGCCTGGTGGCACTGGCCTCTTAAGTGCTTGTGAATCATGGGAATTCACTGTGGGTAGAATGGAGGAACAGCCCAGAGACTGAAGAGTTTACCTTGCCGTCTCTCTTGCAGGCATGTGCTTGGGGGAGCTCGTCATCAACCCCCACCAGCAGCACATGGACGCCTTCTACTGGGTGATGGACTGGGAGGGCATGATCTCTGTCTCCAGCCTGGTGGGGTTGCTGGAGAAGCATTTCTTCCCCAAGTGGCTTCAGGTGAGATGTGTGGTCCAGGAGGGATGTAGGGTGGGGTGCCCACTGCTGTCCAGGCCCAGTATCACCTCAGCTCAGCTCCTCAGAGAACTTGTTGGGGATGTGGAGATCAAGGTTTTAGCACATTTAGGCCACAGGCCAGCTCCAGATTCTACTGGTAACTGCTAGGTGCCATACTTCCATGTGTCCTGTAATGTGGGCTGCTGGGAGGAGCAACGCTGAATACAGCAGTGGCCTCTGGGGACACTCTGCCCTCACTGCTGTGGTCCAGTGTGTGCGGCTCAGTATCCTGTGTCTTTTGGCAGGTGCTGTGCTCTTGGCTCAGTAACAGTCCCAATTACGAGGAGATCACCAAGTGGTACCTGGGCTGGAAGTCCATGTTCTCAGACCAGGTGCTGGCACACCCTTCTGTCAAGGACAAGTTCAATGAAGCGCTCGACATCATGAACAGGGCTGTGTCCTCCAATGTTGGTGAGTAGGTGTCTAAGTTAGGCTGTCATTGCTGTGATTGACACCAGGACCAAGGCAACTCTTATAAAGGACAAGGTTCAGAGGTTCAGTCCTTTATCGAGGTGGGAGTATGGCAACATCCAGGCAGGCATGGCGAGGGAGGAGCCGAGAGTTCTACATCTTGTTCTGAAGGCAAACAGAAGACTGGCTTTCTCAGGCAGCTAGGAGGAAGGTTTTATAGCCTACTGTGACATACTTCCCCCAACAGGGCCACACCACTTAATAGTGCCACTCCCTGGGCCAAGCATATTCAAACCACCACAGTAGGTTTCCTGCTGGGGATGTCCTGGAGCCTGTTTCCTAAACAATGACATTGACTGTTTTCTTTTTTGGTTTTGTTTGTTTTTGGTCCTTTGGGAGGCCACTTTAAGTGTCAGTTCACTCTCTAGACAGTGTCCAGTGGACTTAGCTCCTTATGAGGCCCCACCATGTTGTCCTGTGACAGGCTGACAGGAGCCGAGTCTGGCTCCAGGGAGCCTTCCCACACTACTGTGCAGAAAGCACTTGATAGTTGCTCCCTTCTCTGAGTGATGCTCTGTGCCCTTGAAACAGTATTAGTGCCTTCTTCACAGGCTATGCCTCCCAGGGGTAAGCTCACAACCTTGGCACTAGGCAGCTGGGTCCTGGTGAATCCCTGTTCACTGTCGAGGCCCAAGGTTGCTGCGTCATTCAGTCACAGCTGAAGCAAAGGCTGTTGCCACTTAGCTTGATGCACAGCACGGCCTGGACCTCTCCCACTGTTTCAGTTCTCCAAGAGGCTGGCTCCAGGGTGGGGGCTGGGAGGGGAACTGCTGCTTCCTGTACCTGTCCTCACCTCACTCTGCACAGACCCTCTTCTCAGCACTGCTTCTCGTGCACGGCTCACAAGTTTGCATTTGGGTCACGCTGTGATCCTCCAGTCACATACTCTAGCTTCCCAAATGTATTTCTCATTTAAAGTTCTTAATTATATGTTTATGTATGTGCCTGGTGGCCAGTATTGTACACACAAATGCAGTGCCAGGGATGGCCAGCAAAGGGTATCAGATCTCATGGACCTGGAGTTGGGGGCCATCTGAAGTGGGTGCTTGGAATCAAACTGGGTTCTCTGCCAACATAATACATACTCCTAACCAATGAGTCCCATTTCCCATTCTACAGAGGGACCTCTGTAAGCAAGGGATAGTAGAATGAGTGTAGGCCATGCTAGACTACAAGTTGACCTCAGAAACGGGGACTTTAGGAGCCACATATGTGGGCTCATCCCTTGTCCACATGTCATCTGATAGAGAGGATCACTTCTGATGTTAGTTACTTAGCTCCCAGACCAATTTTGTGATACTGACCTCCCCAAGTATGCATGAATCATGCCACTGCCTGAGTCCTTAGGCAGCAAGTGACCTGCAGCATGTCATCATGGTGCTCTGGGGTTGGTTCTGCATAGCTGGGGGCTCCTCACAGTCCTCCCTTTTCTCAGGTGCCTACATGCAGCCAGGTGCGAGGGAGAACATTGCCTACCTCACCCACACGGAACGCAGGAAGGACTTCCAGTACGAGGCCATGCAGGAGCGCCGGGAGGCTGAGAACATGGCACAGAGGGGCATCGGTGTGGCTGCCAGCTCTGTGCCCATGAACTTTAAGGACCTCATCGAGACCAAGGCAGAGGAGCACAACATTGTGTTCATGCCTGTCATTGGCAAGCGGCACGAAGGCAAGCAGCTCTACACCTTTGGCCGCATCGTCATCTACATTGACCGGGGTGTGGTGTTTGTGCAGGGTGAGAAGACTTGGGTGCCTACCTCCCTGCAGAGCCTCATCGACATGGCTAAGTAGACATCAGCCACACCAGACAGGTGTGAATAAACAGCACTGTGAACCAAGCTGACAAACAACATCTCTATTTGGGAGGCCAGGCCACCAGGGCAGGATGTGACTCACTGTCCCCAGTCAGTCTGTATTCCTGGCCTGGCAAAGGATCTGGTATGGTGTGCACCGTGGTCCCTAGCCCAGATGGCAAGAACTGTCCTGCTACTCCAGCTGAGCAGTCTGTGGGTCTCCTGATGATCTCCAGGTCCTCACAGTTCTGGTAGTCAGGCTCTTCCCGGAATGCCCACAGGTCCCCAGGCAATCCTTCCAGCTTCAAGAGCGGGAACCAGTGGACAGATGTGTCATTAAAGGTGTCGGTGTACCGGGGAATCTGAGGCAGCGGGACCTCCTCCAGGCCTTTCAGAATCTGAGCGGAGAGGTCCAGACATAGGCATTAGGTATGCCCTACTCTTTTTCCTGGCCACCCCACTGTCCTTTTGACAGATAAGGAATGGGGGTTTGTATTTCAGCACTTTTAAGTCCCACAGACAGTGGGGATGCTGGGCTCATCCCGAGGGTGAAGGCCACGGGCAGAGTAGGAGAGGCACCAGCTGGTTGTGTTTAGAAACATGGATGGACACTGTGGCTTTGCATCCCCACCCTGACCCGGCTATTCTGTCAGACACCTTTGCAATGTAGGGGTAATTTTCCTGCAGAATCCTCGCCAACAACCTGCAAATAAAAACATACACACACAATTAGGAAGTATATGGGTGTTTGTTTTCTTTTCAACAGGTAAAAACAAGTTCAGAAAGGTTGAGGGATGTGCAAGAGGGCAGCACTGTGAAGCAGATCAGGAGTGTCTGCGCACATAAAGCATGGCTGCCCAAACACCTCTGCCCTCAGAAGAGGGATATTTGTAGATTTCTTAAGTGCGTTAAGCTGGACCCTTAAACCTTTTACCCAGTTCCTCACGGGGAAGATGGGTCTGGCATTCCTGATGGCTCACCTCTCCTCGAGGCCTTGGAAACTGTTCCCAATGATGACCACCCTGGACAGGGCATCTGCAGACCAGTTGCTCCACAGCAGATTGTTGTAGAGAGCTGTCCCACAGTGTGGCATGTAGAAGACAGTGGGCTGGCCCTCGACACTGCGCTTGCCTTCCTGTGGAATCAGCAGAATGGGTGCTAAGGAGTAGAGTGCAAAGCCTAGCTCTCTTGTGGCATGGCTATATTAGTAAGTGTAAGTATAAGGGACTCAAGGACATGCGTCCAGAAGGAACCCATGCTGACTAAAGGAAGGTATTCCTGTTATGACTGTTCATGTCCTACATTCTGGGTCTTCCACGTACCCTGCATCACTGCAGATCCTCACCACAGCGGGACGTAATCATCTAAAGGCTGTCTGGCCATGCCTCCTTGGTGTGTACCTCTCCCTGCAGCTTGTCAGGCACTAGCCCATGTTGGTGTCCTCTGGGTGCCTCCATAGGAGCTGCCTGTGGTGACACAGCCCTTTGATGGCTCTCAGTGCACAGGCCAGCCTTGCTGCTGTACTTGGTCCCTACAGGTTATAGGTGACCTCAGGCCTCACCTATCTGCTCTTCCCTGCATAGAGCCAGCATTCAAAGGCTGGTCTGAAGTGATGTTGTAGGGTCTCAACCACTGCTCAAAGCAGCAGAATCATGAGGCTAAGACCATCCTGGGCCACAGAGACCCTAAAACATGGGGGAGGGGTAAATGTCTTTGTCCCAACCAGCTCAGTCTCACCTGAGTGATTCCTAGAACTCATACAGAACCCAGACAGGACCCACAAGGTTCTACCCATGTGTGTGATTGTTTTTAATTTTTTTTTATGAGTTTTTCATATGCATGCCTGATACCTGCAGGGGCCAGAAGAGGGCACCAGGTCTTCTGGAACTATAGTTAGAGTTGACTGTGAGCCTCCACATGAGAACCTTCTGCTGAAAGAGCAGTCAGTGCTTATAAGAGCTGAGCCATCTCTCCAGGCTCTGGACTCGAAGGTTTTGCAATCCTAACACATTAATTCATGCTGCTGATTCAAGTTTTCATGGTATAACAGTCCAAAATGGAAGTGACTACTGGGCTCTAGGAAGGCCGGCATGCCAGGGCCAGTGGGGTACCAAGTCACAGGAAAGTCTGTCCACTAGCAGAGGCGAGTGGTCTTGAGGAGATGAAAGCACCTACCTCATTCTCACTGAGGACAGTCACACCGAGGGAGGTGAGAACCGAAACCTCGGTCTGACTGAACAGAGGGTCATAGACCCAGCAGTGGCTTCTGGGGATCTGGAAGGGAAGAGGGCACTTCAGTTGGAGGCACACATGAACAGTTTGCCAGGGATGGGAGAGGGAAACAAAGCTCACCTGGCACTTCTCCAGAAAGAGAAGCATAAAAGCAAGCTGGATCCGAGCAGTGGGGCAGGAGGCAAAGGTCCCAAGACCGTAACACACACACTTCACATGGGAGGTGCTTGAGGCCACCGGCTCTCCCAACCCACCAGGCGGTGAACCAAGGTGCAGCCTTCCGAGGGCTTCCGTTAGGGGCTGCAGTTGCTCCAGCTGTTTCCTAAGGCACTCGGTGATGATTTCTGAAAGATCATCCCTCAAATGTGGTCACATCACATACTCTGATCCCTAGAGCCAGGACTGTGAAAGAAGCCCAATAGCCCTCCACAGTGGAGTGAAGCTGCCTGATATCTGGGTCCAGGCCACTAGCGGTGGGATCCTGGACTCTATATCTCCAAACCTAAGACTGTGTTAAAAGGTTTTCATCTAAAGCCATGTGTCTGATGTTCGTGCCCTTGAATGATGATGGCCTCTATAAAGGCAACCGAATGGCTAGGTTCAAAACCATTGCCCACATCATCTCCTAGCCTTCCTTTTAGATTACCATCTTTCATTTAGAAAGAAGCTATTTGTCCCAACATTAAGCAAGCTGTTCACTGACGTGGCAAAGCCATCTTTGAACAGGTGCCCTAGGTGAGGAAAGGCTGTTCCAGAAACTGTAAGTCCCTGCTGGGAAGAGAACACTTAAAACCTTTTGGACTGTGGCTTGATGTTGCCTTTCAGTTAACAACCTCAACTCAGCGAATGCAGCCTACAGGTGAGGCTCAACTGAGTGATTAAAACAGGAGCCTGTGATACAGTGTAAACATGGCCTGTCTATAAGGACCATGCTGAACAGACAGTATTGAGAACACATCTGCAAGGGGGAAGATCGACACCATAAAGGAAAAAGTGGGATCCATGTACAATCTAGCCATCTTGATGGCTAGTAGCACTTACTGTCTTCTGTATGAGAGCCAAGCACTTCCCACCTTATTTAATGCTCACAACTACACTGCAGGATATACACACCACCACCTCCACTGCAGTGGTCAGTGCCAAAGACACAGCTCTGAGGAAGTCAACATCAGAACCAGCCACAAGCAAGACTGTGAAGCAAAATGTCCTTGGATGGAGAATGTCCTTTGCCTACCTTCAGGCAGCCCCCCCCTTCCACTCCCACACCTCCTCTACTCACCCCTACTCACCCAGTGCTGAACTGCAGAAATCAGAGATCCGAAGGTCCTCCCTGTTGAGAAGACATGGCCTGCTCATCTCCTTCTCTTTTGGGCCATCTTAGCCCTGACCATGACCCAGATGCATGGGGGAAGGAGGACCCTCCAATGCAGAGCCAGCCCTTACTGAATGACATTCCTATGGCCTGGATGTAGGCTGCTGGGTTCTTTTCAAAAAAGATGTCCATCAAGAGGCCCTGGTTGGCAAGGGATGGTCTGGGTTTGTTCTGCCTCTTTGGCTTGGCAGAAATGCAATTCAAAAAACATTTGGAAGTCCTCAGACTTAGCCCTTCTGATGGGAGTGTCCTCTCAAGACCCAAGAGTGTGTGTGTGTGTGTGTGTGTGTGTGTGGGCGGGGAATGAATGAGCTACTTGGCAGGAACTCAATAGCTTTCCCACTATAAATAACTCTGAAGGGAAGGTTAAAGAGAAAGTCCAAGGGCTGGGTCAGCTCTTTATTCAAGTCAGCTGGTTGGGGCAGAACAATCAACAGTGAAATTTAAATATGCCAGAGGCAAAAACTGCCCCTAGGAGACCTACAATCTCCAAGGGAAAGGAGTGCCTGACACATTGAGGTACCTTATATACTGTAGGTAGTCCTGGGTCAGATTCTCTATGCTCAGGAGTAAATGGCCACACCTGAGGAGGGGTGCTGGTAGAAGCAGGGCACTCTGGGAGATTCTGAAGCAGCCGAGGAAACAATGACTATCTGGTTTGTGCCTTGAGATTTCAGACCCCAGTCACCTTCATTTTACTAATCTTGAGACCTTAAGGTGCTACTTGCTTCTGTCCCTCCCCTCAGCTGCACCGCCTGAGATTTATGTTGAGAAATAACTTTTGGGTCACCACTGCTTTTTGAGTGTAACTTGCCCCCCTGGTCATAGCCCTTCTGACCCATCTGAAATGCTCCCAATATTTGTAACTTAGCCCTGCAAGACCACAACTAGAAAAGGCAAGAACACGGTGTATGTTGGGCACTGTCTATGTGCGCTGTAAGAAGGTACAGACCAAGCTGTGGGGAGATGGGTATATCATAGTAGAGTCTACAATAATGGTCAGGTGGAAGCATGGGGTTTGACATCACCAAGGCCTGGGTTTGAAACAATGATCTTTGTATGTCTCTTGGAGTACCCAAGATCCCAGTGCGGCCATGAAGTATGTAGGCTGCAAAAGTCTGCGCACACAGCTGCTGCTCAGTAAACCATCGATGCAAATGTTGACCTCTGTGTTTGCTTCAACTTGGATTTACAATCTTGATAATAACCAATGCGGTGTGTGGCCCACACCTGTAATCCTAGCATTAGGAGAGACAAAGGCGGGATCTCCTCCAGTTCCAGGGCTGCTGGGCTAGCCTAAGGTATACGATATGTTTGTAAGCTACAGTACGAGATCCTGCCTCCAAATCCAGAACTGATGATTTATAGAGTAAAGGGTCTTGCCACCAAGACCGACATCTGAGTTTGATTATCCTAACCCATGCATCACTGGGCCTAACATGAACTGTACACCTCGCCCCTGGAGCGTACCAGGTGCTCAATCACACAATCCTCTGAGCATCCCTACGTGATGCTTAAACCTCCATCTCAAAGATGGCAGACGGGGGCACATAATGACAAGCTGTCGTAACCGCAGCGATGGGAATGGCAGCTTTACTGAGAGCTTGCTACAGTGCAACCCGAGGGGAACCCAGCCTTCCCCAGCGGGTTGGCACACCCACTTCCAGGTTAGGGAGACGGAGGCTGGAGTAGCCTCTCGGCGCTGCACTCACTCGGCTTCCCGCAGGCGGCGCAGCACCGCCTCGCCGTCCGCCTCCGGCTCGGCCTGGGACTCCTCGCCCCGCCGGGGCCGTCTCCCCGCCGCGCGCTTCCTCCGCGGAGCCACGGCGCTCCAGGGTTCCGGAGCCGCCACGACCGCCGCCATGCCACTGACGTCACCAGCGCGCGCCAGAGCGGCCGCCATGCCGGCGACGTCACAGGCTCGCGTCACAACGCACGTCATCGCCAAGCCCCCACAGGCGGGAGGTGGGTCCGCGCGTGATCGTGGGGCCTCTGGGCGCAGGTATCGGGTGCTGTCCCGCGGGCCGGACGGAGCCCAGGCTCCCGGTGGGCGGGCGGACGGGCGGGCGGGCGTGAGACTCGTGCGATCGGGCCGCAGGGTTCCTGCTCCTGACCACCGAGGGACTTCCCTCCGTCCCCGCGCGTACCGGGACGGTCCTCCTGCAGTCTCCGCAGGGTGCCAGGGCCTCTTCAGATCCCCACACAATCACTGACCTCATCGGGACCTTTGAGAACTAGCTGCTAGGTCCTCCGACCAGGCCTCTGGGAAAGGGAGGGGTGGGCTCCAGGAACTGAGATGCCCTGCACAGACTCCCTGTGCGCGCTGTAGAACGAGGTGTGTGTAGCTGAGGTGACAGATATTTAGGCCTTTTCGGGTTCGTGGGGGGTGCCCCTTGGGCACTTCCTTCTTTCAAAGTGACTTTACTTGCTTTTAAGAGAAGGTCTTATTTTGTAGCCGTAGCTTGCCTCTAACTCAGCAGTCTGCCTGTCTCTACTAACCAGGCGCTGGGATTAAAAGACCTGAGTTACCATGCCTAAGAGCGTTAACGCCCTGTGTTTCCACATGGCAGATTGTGGCCAGCTTTGGAGACTATGTCCTCGAAGAAATTAACCAGAAAAGTGGGATTAGGACTATATAGATGAAAATGACCAAAAAGTTGTCAAGGGAAAGGATTAAACCAATTTTGTGTTTCCTCCCAGTGTTATCCACACAGTGAAATATGACTGTCAGGAGACTTAAGCCTCATGGATAGTAATTTTAATGTCTGTACCACCTGTTTCTGGACAGTTCCCTAGGAGGAGTGAAGGATCAGAGTGAGTGAGGCCAAGGTTCTTTCTGGCAGAGTTTTCCATGCTACACTGAGTTGTCTTCCCCTGGTGGGAGTTTGAAACAAAGGACACTCTGTCAAAGTTCTCTCTTGCACTCAGAAGGGCTTCGCACATTCTGATTAGGCTCCCAAGTGCCAGTTCCTTAATTTAGGGACCATTTGATTTGTGTGGTTCCTTATACCCAGCACCTTCTACACTCGTTGTCTGGTTTCCCTTCTGCAAAGCTGACTACTTTCTGCTGAAAAAAAAAAAAAAAAAGAAGAAGGGTCTTTGAAATATCTGCTACCTGCTCTCTGTATTCTGAAACACAAGCTTTGAAAGTTGTTTTGAAATCAACTGTTTATTGAACCTTGTGGGTCACATGCATGGTCATGGGTTTCTGAGAGAATCAATTCTTTGTTCTTCCTCAGAGCTGAGATACTGGTGTGTGTGTGAACTGGAAACTTTGGACCTTTTGAAGGAACTCACTGGATGGCTTTGAACTGTACACAAAGTCACAGATCCTATCAGAAACTGCCTCTGCCCATCCAGCATGCTTCCCCTTGCTGTGGAGCTCCCTGAGGGGAGTTGGAACAAGTCCCAGGGTAGACAGCTATAAGGATACTCCTGAAAGCAGACCACAGGCTGTTGAGTTAATGTAGTCCACCTCTGGTCCCTGGTCCCTTTCCTCCTGGACTTCTCCGTGGTGGGGAGATACTTTTTTTTTTTTTTTTTTTGGTTTTTCAAGACAGGGTTTCTCTGTGTTGCCCTGGCTGTCCTGGAACTCACTCTGTAGACCAGGCTGGCCTTGAACTCAGAAATCCACCTGCCTCTGCCTCCCAAGTGCTGGGACTAAAGGCGTGTGCCACCACCGCCCGGCTGGAGATACTTCTGGAAATGAACCTGCCTGGAAGGGAAGTTGCCATTTCATATTGATTGAAGAGTGAACAAGAGGCAGAAACCACCTGGCTGGACCACACCTGGCATCACTGGCCTGGGGATACCAGCTGGGAACAGAGAAGCTCTCCTAGGAAGAATACCAGATGAAGAGGATGAAGCCGTCTGGAGAGTAAATGGCCACCACCACTCCCCCAGAGACAAAGTCAGCAGCGTGGTAAGTGTCCAGGCCTGCCTGAAGCTGCTTCCAGGACCATTGGAGTAAACTGGAAGCCTCAGCCAGCTAGTCTTGCTGTTCTCCTTAGAGCAACCTCATTAAATGTGGAAGCCATTTTTCTCTTTAATATAGCGTATGTGTTTGAACCTTACAAGTTTTGGGTTGGACATAGCCCGGTGGTGGAGTGTCCACCTAGCATTCGAGAGGCCCTGGGTTCAATCCCTAGTACAGCAAAAATAAGCAAAATGCAGAACACCTTGCCAACTCCACCTCAGGCACTGCAGGCGGATGGCTGGTTGCAACCAATCTTGATCGCCTGGGTGTGTCTCTGTCTGCAGAGAGGCAGGATGGCTGAAGTTGGGGTTTGCCCAGCCTGGGTCTTAAGGCTGTTGTGCAATGTGTGCCTGAAACTTGGCTCCCTCAGGTAGCTTTGTCCTTTTTCATAACCTGGTCCGGCAAATGCTCCTGAGAGGTGACAATGAAGGGGGGTGGCTTGACTAGACTCAGCAGACCTAGCAATTGATTACACAAGCCATTCCAAGTGATGCCTGAGGTATAGTGTATGTAGAGGAGGGGGTGGTCTCAGGGTGTGGGAGGGGACCAGGGTGGCTGGTGGTCCTCAGCGGGCTTTGAAAATTCACAAATGTTTTTTGATTGCCATGTAACCTGTGGCCAGGTGCACATTGAGCCTTGGAGCTTGTGGGATGATGTTGGGACAGGTGTCTGTTTGGCCTGGCCTGTGTGCTCTCAGAGTCTGAGTACAGCTGAAGCCCAGGCTCTGCGTAGTTCACCTTGTGTAGATAGGTGATGACTACCTCAGGGCTAGGTAGATTCTTCCCAAGCCAGTCCTGGCTGAGAGGTAGCCCCAGAACTTGGGAGGGAGGCAAAATCAGGAGGCTGTGCAGTTTGAGGTCAGCCTGGGCTACAGAGGGAGACCTGTCTGGGTCTTTAGAAAAGTAGAGAAAGTGCTGGAAACTGAGAAGAAAGATTCCTTTACACTGAGGAATCTGGGAAGGTGGGTGGAAGCCAGATTAAGCTGCTGGTAAGGTTTGAGAGTTCAAGAGGAGTTTTTCTGTCATCTTTCAAAGGCTGCTGTCTTCCTGTTATGGATGAGCACATCTGTTGCAGGCCCTCCATACACATCTGTTCAGTGAGTCCATGAGTCCTCAGAAGGGCTGCTCCTCACCAGCGTGCTGGGGAGAAGCCCAGGGGTTCACTTTGTTACCAGAGCTTCGAGACCCAGCAGGAGAGCATGGTGGGCTGTGTGCTTGTGCCACTAGAGATGATGTGTCTCCTGCAGGGGCGGCTGCCTCCTCTGGCAGACGGGCTGATGGCTGTGCACAGACGTATCTGTAGTCTGCATGTGCTTCACTGGCAGTGACTTTATCTGCTGCTGTGGCTACTGGACTCTTCCTGGCATCTGAGCACCAAGCCCTCCCAGAGCCAGGAACTAGAGACAAAGTGTCACGAGCTTATCATTGTCACCAGCGGGGGACCCATGGCTTCGTTCTGTTCTCTTGCCAGGTGGAACTACTTTTTCCTGTATGATGGTTCCAAGGTAAAGGGAGAAGGAGACCCAACCAGAGCAGGCATCTGCTACTTCTATCCGCCCCAGGTAAGCAGGGGCTTTTGTGCACATAGCCTCTTTTAAGACGTGTTGGGGATGAAACTTGGGGCCACATGCATGCTCTGCTCTCTCCCTAGCCCTCTTTTTATTTGCTTATCTTTGAAGTTTTGAGACAGGTTCTCAAAGTTCTCAGCCTCTGTGGCAGCTGGGATCACAGGCCCATGCCTCCAGGCTGTACTCTTGTCTGGATCTTAAATTCCCAAGCAGCTTAGGCCTCTTCTTGGCTCTCTTAGCCATAGGAGTTTCTTTGTCTGTGTCTTGCTCCCAAGTCTTTGATCAGCTAATTTTAAAAAGCTTTTATTCAGGGGGCTGGATGATTATTCAGGTGGCTCAGTGGTTAAGAGCACTGACTGCCCTTCCAGAGGTCCTGAGTTCAATCCCCAGCAACCACATGGTGGCTCACAACCATCTATAATGAGATCCGACGCCCTCCTCTGGTGTGCTCAAGGAGAACAACAGTTTACTCATATGCATTAAATAAATAAATGTTTTTTTAAAAAGTATTTTTTTTAAAGAAGCTTTTATTCAAACAGGGAAGTAGGGACTATTACAAACTCTTACATGCCAGCCCTAAGATCAGCAGCTGTGAACGCTGCAAATTCTGTGAGCCCTGAGATCTCTCTCATTTTCTTTTTCCCTAGAGAAGTTTAAAGCAAGTTCTAGACATTGTGTCATTTCACCCACCCAGCATTTACTGTGTCAGGGCCACACCTGACAGGAGTGAGCCTGAGTGACAGCCACCCAGCATTTACTGTGTCAGGGCCACACCTGACAGGAGAGAGCCTGAGTGACAGCCACCCAGCATTTACTGTGTCAGGGCCGCACCTGACAGGAGTGAGCCTGAGTGACAGCCCTTCTGTAGTGCTGGCAGGTCCTGCAGCTGGACTGGTCCTGGTGCCGGTTCCTACCTCGCCTGGTGCCGTCAGCCCCCTAGCCAGGACCCTGACCACACCCACATAGCCTGCTTGTTATCTGTGCTAAGTCCCCCTTTGACTAACATTCCCCCCACACCAGCCACCCTGTCTGTCTTCTCCTGGTCTCCAGATCACTGAGCTGTCATGTTAGAATACCACACTCTGGGTTGGGACGGTCACCTCCCCATGGTGACATCTGCTCACAGATTTCCGTTTACTTTCCATTGGTAGCAGGCTCTAGATCTCTGATGAGGCTCTCGGTCTATTCTGTGAGGCAGGATGCCACCAGGGGTGGCAGCAGCTGAGCTTCCTGTGCCATCCTGTCCTGTGTGGCTGTGCCATGGTCCAAGGCACGTGTGCAGCTGCCCGTGTGGCGAAGCCCCAACTTGCCATCTGTGTTCAGTGTGGGATTCTTGAGCACCCATCACCCAGCAGCCACTATGAAAGCTTGACTTGACAGTCACCAGGGCTGTACCACACACTCTTCATGGCTGAGAGTTGGAAACAGTATTTTGCCCTATGACCCGGGTTGCTCTTGACTTGTGTTTTTACTTTTATTTTATGCATATGAGTGTTTTGTCCACATGTCTGTCTGTGCCTAGAGTCCCTGGAGGGCAGATGAGGCCATCATCTCCTGGGATTAAATGATTACAGATGACTATTGAGTCATTAGGTTGGTACTGGGAAGCAAACTCCAGTGTTCTCTGCAAGAGCAGCAAGTGCTCTGAACTGATGAGCCACCTCTCTAGTCCCTGCCCTTGAATGTTGGGTTTTCTTGTGGCAGCAGGACTACAGGTGTAAACCACCAAGCCCAGGTGTCACTGTTTATTATGATCCTTAAACATGTAACAACTGGGCCGAGTGTGACCGCCAATACCTTTAGTCCCAGCACTCAGGAGGCAGAGGCAAGTGGATCCCTGATCTACATAATGTAAGTTCCAGGACAGCCAGGGCTACACAATATGACACTATCTTTGACAGCACCACCAACAAATACATACACACACACACACGAATGTAAAAGTAGCTTTTATTTTCCTCAAGGAATTGTTGTCTCGGAGGCTCAGTGCCTCCGTCTGCTAACCTAGGCCGAGTCCTGGAAGCTTCTATCCTCCGTACAACCTCATCTAGGCCTAGAGTGTTTTCAGCCTCTGAGACTTACTGCTGAATAAACTCACCCTTCCTAGCTCTTTCTGAACTCTGGCTGGCTGCTTCAACTCAGCTGTTCTGACTCACCCTCCTCTCCCAGCTGACCTATTTAATCTGGCTTCTTTCTTTCTGCCTCTGAAATACTCTGCTTAGCCTGAAAGTAACTCTAGTGATTTGTTCTAATCTTCTGGCTTCTCCTCATTCTCTTGCTCGCTTGGTCTTCACGCATGTCTAGCTTGTTCTCTCTTCAATCTTCTCTGTAAAACTCTCCCAATAAACCTGCCTCCTCCTCCTCCTCCCTCTCTGTGCTGCTCTCTACTCTCCCTCTCAGCTCTGCTGCACTGCTCTCCAAGGACTCCACAGTCTTCCTATTCTGCACTCTCTTCCTTCTGTGCTGTCTGTCTGTCCCTTAAGTAGCCCCTTTTTCTTCTCTTTTCTCTTGAGAGTTGGGCAGATTCCATTCTGTCAAATCTTTCTCTTATTCATCACTTTGTCTGCCACCCAATTAGACATCACTTCAAACATGAGTGCTTCCTTCTACAAACTAACTTTACCTTCATTGTTTGGGATTAAAGGTGAGTACTGAGTGTGTCTGTATTCCAGCCAGAGGGATTGAAGATGTGAGCTAAGGACCTGAGCTACACCCTAACTAGAAACAGGTTCAAATATCCTGTGACATGTACACACACACACACACACACACACACACACACACACGAATGCAGATGTAGAAGTCTGGTAAAATGTTGTCTGCTTCTCCCACAGACCCTGTTAGACCAGCAGGAACTGCTCTGTGGCCAGCTTGCTGGAGTCGTGCGCTGCCTGTGGGACCTTTCTGGCACCCCGCCAATGCTCATCCGTCTGAGGAAACTCAAGTTTGCCATCAGGGCGGATGGGGACTACCTGTGGGTAAGTCTGAAGACAGGGCTGGGATGGAGCACTGCCATGATAAGATGTGTTCCTCCCCTGAGTGCTGCTGCTCTGCGGACCTCAGTGCTCTGTGAATGCAGCTCTGGTGCAAGGGAGACCTCTGCCAGGGCCTCATGATATCACATCTGTGCTCTGGCCCTGAGCCACACTTAGCCTTCCCCAGTATACCTCAGATATGTCCTGCTCTGAACATGGTAGATTTCTTTGTATTGTTTTTACTTATTTATGTTTTTGCATGTGTCAGGTATATGTGTGCAGGTACATGTTCATGTATGTGCGAGTGTACATGTGTTTACATATGCATGTCTATGTATGTGGAGACTCTGTTTGTAGCTTGCCTATTTTCCTGGATGAGCTGTGTTCTGTTTTGACGGTATCTGTCCAGGGTCATCTTCTATGGGTGGTGCCTGCCTTCTGTAGCCCCAGAAACTATTGCCTGCTGTTTTGGTCTTCAATTTAAAAAGCAGCTGATTGGTTTTGCTTTTAGATTTGTGTCTGTAACCCTACCTGGGTTTCTGTGCATGGGTGGTGTGGATGGAGGTCACGGGTGATTTTTCCCTGTTTGGTTACCTAGCATCCCTGTACTGTTGCTGAGTTACTTAAGCACCTGCTTGGGTCCTAAGTTAGTTGATCATGAGCATGAGTGGTCCAGGAAGCCCTGGCTGCCATGATATCTATAGTTTTGTGTGACTCTTGGGGTAAACAGTGTCTCTCCTGAATTCAGTCCCATACCCAGTGGCTCTGGCTAGTTTGTGACTAGGAGTCCTGGGTTTGGAGAGCAATCCTGGGGTGGGGCAGCATCGCTCATTTAGAGCTGTCACGACCTGTCACCTACTGCCCTCTATCCCTGTGGTGTCTGTAATGGCAGCCCGGTTTACTATGCAGTGTCACAGCATGCCCTCAGCACAGGTGCAGCTCATAGGGAAGGTGCAGCTCATAGGGCAGCTGCAGCTCGCAGGGCAGGTGCAGCTCACAGGGCAGCTGCAGCTCACAGGGCAGCTGCAGCTCACAGGGCAGGTGCAGCTCACAGGGCAGGTGCAGCTCACAGCAGGCATAGGCAGTCCCCAGGATCTGCAGTGTACATGTGAGCTGAGCAAGGACTTGGAGGGAGCAGGAAGGAGCACTTGAGGTCAGCCCAGAACTGGGGGTGCTTGGGATCTGAGGTCTGCCTGGGTGCAATGGGCTGGGCTCAAGTGAAGAAGAGTTTTTTTTTTTTTTTAAAGTTTTATTTATTTTATTTATATGAATACACTGTAGCTGTCTTCAGACACACCAGAAGAAGGCATCAGATCCCATTCCAGATGGTTGTGAGCCACCATGTGGTTGCTGGGAATTGAACTCAGGACCTGTGGAAGAGCAGTCAGTGCTCTTAACCGCTGAGCCATCTCTCCAGCCCCCGAAGAAGAGTTTTGAACTAATGTCTCATGTCAGCACAGGCAACAACAGGTTCCATCATGGCATCTTCAGGCACAGATGTGCTGGCCCGTTCTCTGCTCCTGCTGTTAATATCTGGTTGTGTTGCCTGCTATTTGCAACCTCCCTTAAGGAATTTTCTTGGCCCTGCATAGTGGCCATACCCTTAATCCCTGCACTTAGAAGGTAGAGGCAGGTGGATGTCTGTGAGTTCCAGGACAGCCAGGGCTACATAGTTCAGTTCCCAGCACCCACGTGGTGCCTCACAACCATCTGCGACTCCAGTTCTAGTGGATCTGATGCCCTCTTCTGGCTTCATCAAGTACTATGCATGTACATGGTATACAAACATGCATGCAGACAAAATACCCATTCATTAAAAAAAATATGACACACATACATACACAGTATAAATTTAAATTTAAGATCTTGGGCTGGCAATGACTAAGTGGGGAAGGGTGCTTGTCACCAAGCCTCATGACCCGAGTTTGACACCTAAAATCTGTACGGTGGAGAACCTACTCTTGGGAATTGTCCTCTGACCTCCACATGCGTGCTGTGACTTCCACCTTCCCAAAATCTAAAGAAATAAATCTAAGTCCTCTATAGAAAACATGTAGTGCTTATCGTTCTGAACCTTATTTTGCTTGCTATACTGATTTCCATCCATTCTGCAGATGCCATGGTTTCATTACGATTTATGGGTGCATTGTGTATCACCCCTGATCTTCTGCTTCTGCCTCCCAAGAGCTTGGATGATAGGCTTGTACCACCACACCTAGTATCACACTCTATCAACTCCTGTTGCTGTTCATTCATTCACTCAAGAGTGTGTGTGCACATGTGCCTGCGTGTGCATGTATGTGTATGAACGTGCACGTGTGTATGTGTGTGTGCGCCCACGTACATGCTATGATGGATCTGTATAGATAAGAGGAGAATTGGTTGGTGTTGGTTCTCGCTGTCCAGCATGTAGATCTCCAGGACTGAGCTCTCATCCTCAGGCTTGGCAGCTAGAGCTTGTACCCACTGAGCCCTCTTGCCCGCCCACATATGCAAGGAAGCTGCCTTCCTTGGGAGCTTGGTAGAAGCTTAGGTGGCTGTGGATGTGTTGGTTGTTGCTGGCCCCTCTGCTCTCTGACTGGTTTCCAGGTTAGCTTTCGTGGCAGTGCCATGTTGGTTTTCTGACGGTGCCTCTGCGCTGTGATTTGACAAGTCTTCCTGTGACAAGATTATTTTTCTGAATTCTGTGAGGAACGTTGTTTGAATTTTGCCAGGGATAGTGTTGGCTGTGGACTGCTTCATGCCGTTTGCCACTTTCGCACTGCAAGTGAGGTAGCCCTGAGCTTGATGGCCATCCTGTCTCACTGTGCTCACAGGAACCTCTGTTCCTCTGTGTTTTAGTTTTCAGAGTGGCAGTCTTCCTCCTCCCTAGTAAGGCCCCTCCTCCTTAGTTAGGCCCCTCCTCCTTAGTTAGACTCCTCCTCCTTAGTTAGGCTCCTCCTCCTTAGTTAGGCTCCTCCTTAGTTAGGCTCCTCCTCCCTAGTAAGGCTCCTCCTCCTTAGTTAGGCTCCTCCTCCCTAGTAAGGCTCCTCCTCCTTAGTTAGGCTCCTCCTGCTCCTTAGTTAGGCCCCTCCTCCTCCTTAGTTAGGCTCCTCCTCCTTAGTTAGGCTCCTCCTGCTCCTTAGTTAGGCCCCTCCTCCTCCTTAGTTAGGCTCCTCATCCTTAGTTAGGCCCCTCCTCCTTAGGCTCCTCCTCCTTAGTAAGGCCCCTCCTTCTCCTTAGTTAGGCTCCTGCTCCTTAGTTAGGCTCCTCCTACTCCTTAGTTAGGCTCCTCCTACTCCTTAGTTAGGCTCCTCCTACTCCTTAGTTAGGCTCCTCCTCCTTAGTTAGGCTCCTCCTACTTAGTTAGGCTCCTCCTACTTAGTTAGGCTCCTCCTCCTCCTTAGTTAGGCCCTCCTCCTTAGTTAGGCTCCTCCTCCTTAGTTAGGCTCCTCCTCCTTAGTTAGGCTCCTCCTACTTAGTTAGGCTCCTCCTCCTCCTTAGTTAGGCCCTTCCTCCTTAGTTAGGCTCCTCCTCGTTAGTAAGGCCCCTCCTCCTACTTAGTTAGGCTCCTTCTGCTCCTTAGTTAGGCTCCTCCTCCTTAGTTAGGCTCCTGCTCCTCCTTAGTTAGGCTCTTCCTGCTCCTTAGTTAGGCTCCTCCTCCTTAGTTAGGCTCCTCCTGCTCCTTAGTTAGGCTCCTCCTCCTTAGTTAGGCTCCTGCTCCTCCTTAGTTAGGCTCCTCCTCCTTAGTTAGGCTCCTCCTCCTTAGTTAGGCTCCTCCTACTTAGTTAGGCTCCTCCTCCTACTTAGTTAGGCTCCTCCTCCTCCTCAGGCTCCACTCTGGGAGTTTTGTTGCTGTTTGTTTGTTTGTTTGTTTTAAGCTATGAGGAAAGGGATTTTTCCTCCCCAATTTATTCTTCTAGCAAATTTTTTATTGATACACAGAAAAAATGATTCTTTCGTTGGTTGGTTTTGTGTTGCGCTCCCTCAGTGGGGATGTTTACCAACTCTAATGATATCTGCTGGAGTCCGCAGGGAGGCTGAAACAGAGAACCGTTACATCTGCAAGCATGGGTGTCTTGGCGTCTTCATTCTTTATTTTCTGTTACTGTCCCTTTTCTTTCTTTCTATTACTTGTCTAGCTAAGACTCTGAGAACCAGACCGATGGAATGTGGAGGAATTTGCCCTCTGTCTCCTGCATCTGGCAGGGAACGCTGCCTGACCCACTCTGGTGGTCATAGCCTGTTTGAGCAGAGCTGTGCTCCTTTTCAGCACGCGCGCGCGTGTGTGTGTGTGTGTGTGTGTGTGTGTGTGTGTGCGTGTGTGTGCGTGTGTGTGCGTGTGTGTGTGCGTGTGTGTGTGTGCGTGTGTGTGTGTCTGTGTGTGTGTGTGCGTGTGTGTGTGTGTGTGTGTGTGTGTGACTGAATTTTGTTGACGGCCTTCTTTATGTCAATTGAGTTGATAGTGCAGTTTTTGTCTTAGGTCTTTCTGAGTGCTGACTTACACCTACACTTACAACCGGGACTTGTTTCTGCCTGGTGAACCAGGCTTCTACCCTAGGAATGAAACCCATTTGGTCCAGGCATATTATCTTCTCACTGTATTCTTGTTGGTTTCTCGAGACAGGGTTTCTCTGTGTAACATCCCTGGCTGTCCTGAAAGTCCCTCTGTAGACCAGGCTGGCCTCAACTTCACAGAAACCCACCTGCCTCTGGCTCCCTAGCGCTGGGACTAAAGGCCTGCATCACTGTGACCAGCTTTCACTGTGTTCTTGACTACAGTTTATCAGACTTGGAAATGTTTGTGTCTGTGTTGACAAGAGAGAGACATTGGACTGTGGTTTCTTCCTTTGCTATGTCCTTGTTTGCTTTGGATCAGGGAAGTACCGGCTTAGTGTAGTGAGCGGTGGTGTCCGCCTCTTTCTACCTCACGAAACTGTTGAACAGTACACATTGCCTCCTACAAGACAGACAGCTGTGATTGGGAGAGGCTGCCTTGGGGTGGCGTGGAGGAAACTGGCCGGAGGGCGTGAGGACGGACTGGAATCTCCCCAAAGCTGCCACACTGGGCTAAATCTGCATGAGGTGTGAGACAAGTGCAGGATGAGGCACTGCTTGGTATCACATGACCTGCCAGCAACCTTTTGGTTCTTTGCTGCTCATCTCTGACCACTGACCTGGCACACACAGCGGTAAACGCTACATAGGGAATAGAAAGGAAGCTGTAAATGCTACATAGGGAATTGGAAGGAGATGGCAGGGAGGATAATTGTCCATCAACTCAAACACAAGGACTTGGCCACCTACCTGGCTTCGTGGCTTCTGGCTGGGGAAGTCAATGTGGCGCTCCCTCTTAGACCCTTCAGGTCTAAGATAGAGAGCCAACAATGAAACTCTGATCTAAGGTCCTTCCCTGTCACACTCCTACCTTTCATGTTCCTTCCCACTGTCTGTGCCCTCTGACCCTTATCCATGCCCTCTGACCCTTACTGTCATGTTTTATTTTGAAAAATCACAAATAGGCTTTTGTTTTGTGTAATAGTAAACAGACTACTTCTATTTTGAATAATCACAGGTAAACTTTTGTTTTTCAATAACATTTCACTTGCAAGTTCACTCTGTAAGCCAAAGGTACATTC
>JADRCD010124569.1:0-11247 GCA_019843815.1 Montemys delectorum
TGTTTTTGTTTGTTTGTTTGTTTGTTTGTTTGTTTGTTTTGGAGGGGAAAATGGGAGAGGGAAAGTGTACATGTGAATGAAGAAAATACCTAATTATAAAAAAAAAAAAAAAAAGAATTCCCTAACAGTAAATTCTCTACAATGTTAAAAAAAAAAAAAAAAAAAAAAAAAAAAAAGAATGAGGACATCCTGAATTGAGGACATCCTGAATTTTGCAGGCAAATGGATAGAACTAGGACATATTCTGAGTGAAGTAACTCAGGCCCAAAATGACATGCATGATATGTACTCACTAATAAGTGGATATTAGTAAAAAACAAACAAACAAACAAACAAGCAAACAACAAAAAAAAATGGTACAGAATACCCAGGATACAGTACATAAAACTCAAAATTTATAAAAGCTGAAGGGCCCAAGTGAGGATGTCCCAATCTCACTTGAGAGGGAGAAGAAATCAATCAAAGGAAGGGGGAGGTAGGGAGGGCCTTGGGTAGGAAAGGTGACAGGGAGGGGAATAGGGAACATGATCAGGTATTGGATGGGGGAAAGGAATGAAACCCTAAGGGCCAGCAGAAAGAATGGAAATAGGCAACCTCAAGAGGTAGGAGGTGAGGGTGACCTTCTAGAATGTATCAGAAACCTGGGAAGTGAGAGACTTTCAGGAATCAAAGAGAGGGAACCTTAGATGAAATGCCTTACAGTGGGGAGAAGGAACTTGTGGAGTCCACCTCCAGCAGGAAGACAGGGCACAAAGTAAGGTATGTGTTGAATTAGAGGAAAGTTGGAAGAAGCTGAGGAGGTGGGTGGCCTTATAGGAGGACCAGCAGTCTCAATTAACCTGAAACTCTGAGATTTCTCATACACTAGACCACCAACCAGGCAGCATATGATATGAGGCCCCCATCACATATATAGAAGAGGACTGCCCAGTCTGGGTTCAGTCAGAGAAGATACACCTAACCCTCAAGAGATTAGAGGCCCCAGGGAAAAGAGAAGTCTGGTGAGGTGGAGGCTGGGGACATAGGGACAGGGTCAGGGGGAAAGGAGATATGGGATGTGGAACATTCAGTGAGTGGACCAAGAGCAGGATAAAATCTGGACTGTAAAAAAAAAAAAAGAAGAAAGTTAAATTAAAAAAAATCTTCAAAGTCCTTAGTCATCAGGGAAATGCTAAGGAAGCCAACACTGAGACTCCATCTTATATCTGTCAGTATGACTAATATAAAAATATCAAGTGACAGCCCATTGTAGTTAGGAAGTGAAGGAAGGAGAATACTTTTCCATTGCTAATGGGACTTCAAAGTTGTACAACCACAACTTTGGAAATCAATGTGTGGCAATTTCTCAGAAAGGTGGGAATAGTTCTCCCACATGATCAAGCTATATACTCAAAAGATGTTCGACCATACCACAAGGACACTTGCTTAACTATGTTCATTGCAACTTTACTTGTAATAGCACAAATGTTGAAATATCCTATATGTCCCTTAACCAAAGAATGGAAAAACAACTTGTTGTACATTTACATAATGGAATGCTTTTCAGCTATTAAACACAAAGACATCATGAAATTTATAAGTAAATGAATGGATCTAGAAAAGGTCATCCATCCTCTATGAGGTAACCCAGACCCAGATTAACATGTATGGTATGTGTTCAATTATAGTTGGACATTAGCCGTAAAATAAAGAAACAACCATGATTAAAAGTTACAGAACACACAAAGCTAAGTAACAAAGAGGGCACAAGGGAGAATGCTCAAATCTCATGCAGAATGGAAAATAAAATATACATCAGAGGTAGTTGGGACACAGGAGACAATGCCTGCTTCCAAGGAAACCAACTCTACCTGCTTCCATTGAGGCCAACTCTAGTCAAAGACACCCAGGCCAGTTAATACCAGAGAGAACCTGAGGGCCAGATGCAAGCACAGGATCATAAGCTACTGAATGCAATGTAATCTGGCACCACAAGAACCTAGTTTTTCCACCTCTGTAAGCCCTGGATATACAAACATGACAGAACAAGCAAGATATTGACTTAAAATCCTATGACATGAAGATGATAGAGGCCTTTCGGATAATATAAAGAATTCCCTAAAAAAAAAAAAATACAGGAAAGTACAGGTAAAAATGTAGAAGCCTTCAAAGGGGAAACAAATAGATCCCTTAAAGAAACACAGGAAAATTCAATCAAGTAGGTGAAGGAATTGAGCAAAATCATCCAAGAACTAAAAATAGAAATAGAAACAATTAAAGAAAACCACAAAGGAGGCAACTCTGGAGACAGACAACTTACAAAGGAGATTGGGAGCTACAGATGCAAGCATCACCAACAAAATATAAGAGATAGAAGAGAGCATTTCAGACATAGAAGATAACAGAGAAAACATTGACACATTGGTTAAAAAAATGCAAAATGTAAAAATCTCCTAACCCAAAATATCTAGGAAATTCAAAATACAATGAAAAGATCAAACCTAAGAATGATAGGAATAGAAGAGGGTGAAGAATTCCAGCTCAAAGAGCCAGAAAACATCTTCTAGAAAATCATAGAAGAAATCTTCCCTAACCTAAAGAAAGAGATGGCCATAAATGTACAAGAAGCTTATGGACTATCAAATACATTGGACCAGAAAAGAGAATCCTCTGGTCACATAATAATAAAAACACCAAACGCACAGAAATAAAAAAAGAATATTAAAAGTGGTAACAGGAAAAGGTCAAGTAATATATAAAGGCAGAACTATCAGAATTACACCAGACTTCTCAATAGAGACTCTAAAACCCAGAATATTCGGGACAGATGTTATCAAGACCCTAAGAGAACACAAATCCCAGCCCAGGATACTATACCCAATGAAACTGTCAATTATCATAGCCAGAGAAACCAAGATATTCTATGACAAAATAAATATATAGGCAATATCTTTATAAAAATCTACCTCTACAAAGGATACTGGAATGAAATCTCCAATACAAGTAGGGTAACTACACCAAAAACATGACAAGAAAATAAACATTCCACAACAAACCCCCCAAAGAGAAACACACACACATAATATCACCTCCAGCAACAAAAATAACAGGAATTAATAATCATCTACTTTAATACCTCTCAACATCAATGGACTCAACTTCTCAATAAAATGACACAAGCTAAGAGACTGGATATGTAAACAGGATTGAGCTTTTTGCTGCATATCAGAAACATATCTCAGGGCCAAAGGCAAACCCTACCTCAGAGTGAAAGGCTGGAGAAAAGTTTTCCAAGCATATAGTTCCAAGAAAGAAGCCAGAGTTGCCATTCTAATACACAATAAAATAGGTTTCAAAATTTATCAAACAAGATTGATAAATTCTCATCTTCCCAATTCTTATCAAAGAAAAATTCCACCAAGACAAAGTCTCACTTTTGAACATCAATGCCCCAAATGCAAGGGCACCAATATTCATAAAAGAAAAATTGCTAAAGCTCAAAACACATATTGAACCCTACATAATAATGTAAGGAGACTTCAGCATGCCACTCTCTATTCATGAACAGGTCATTGAACAGTTCATTGAAATGTACACTCAATGGAGACAGAATGAAACTAACAAAAGTTGTGAACCAAATGGATTTAACAGATATATACAGAACATTTCACCCACAAACAATAAAATACACCTTCTTTTCAGCATCTCATAGGATGTTATAAAATGGACCATGTAATCAGACATAAAACAAGCTTTAAAGATACAAAAAGATTGAAATAATCCCATGCATCCTATCAGATCATCATGGACTAAAACTAGACTTTATTAACAACAAAAACAACAGAAAGCCCATGTACTCATCAAAACTAAATAACTCTATGCTCAATGATAACTTTGTCAGAGAAGAAATAAGAAAAGAAATAAAGGACTTTATAGAACTGAGTGAAAATTAAGATAAAACCTCCTCAAAGGTATGGGACACAGTGAAAGCAGTGTTAAGAAGAAAATACAGAACACTAGTTCCTTCAAAAAGAAATTGGCCGTGTCTCATATAAGCAAATTAACAGCTCATCTGAAAGCTCTAGAACTGAGAGAAGCAAATACATCCAAGATGAGTAAATGGCAGGAAATAGTCAAATTCAGAGCTGAAATCAACCACGTAGAAACAAGAGAACTATACAAAGAATCAACAAAACCAAGAGGTGGTCCTTTGAAAAACATCAACAAGATACATAGACCTTTAGCCAAACTAAGTAAAGGGTACAGAGACTGTATCCAAATTAACAACTCAAAAATGAAAAAAAAAGAAAAAAGAAAAAATAACAACAGAAAATGAGGAAATTTTAAAATAATCATCAGAACCTACTATAAAGATGAAAACTATGCTTTCTAGACAGATACCATGTACCAAAGTTAAATCAATACCAGGTAAGCTATCTAAACAGTCCCATAATCCCTAAGGAAATAGAAATAGTCATCAAAAATGACCCAACCCATGACCCATGATTTTAGGGCAGAATTCTATTAGGCCTTCAAAGAAGAGTTAATATCAATACTCCTCAAACTATTACATAAACTAGAAACAAAAGGAACACTACCCAATTCATCCTATGAAGCCACAGTTACTCTGATACCTAAACCACAGGAAGACCCAACAAAGAGAACTTTAGATCAATTTTGCTTATAAATATTGATGCAAAAATATTCAATGAAATTCTCACAATCTGAATCAAGAACGCATCAAAACCATCATTCATTATGGTCAAGTAAGCATCATCCCAGTGATGCAGAGATGGTTCAATATGCAAAAAATCCATCAACCTCATATACTATATAAAGAAACTCAAGGAAAAAAACACAAAATCATCTCATTAGATGCTGAAAAAGCCTTTGACAAAATACAGCACTACTCCATGTTAAAAGTCTTGGAGAGATCAGGAAATCATGGCACAAACCTAAACATAAGAAAGGCAATATATAGCTTACTAACAGCAAACATCAAATTAAATGGAAAGAAACTAGAAGCAATCCCACTACAATCTGGAATAAAACAAGGTTGCCCATTCACTCCCTATCTTTAAAGTTGTAGCTAGAGCAATTGGACAAAAAAAGATCTAGGAGAGGTAAATTGGAAAAGAAAAACTCCAAGTATCAGTTGTCGCGCGCTCCCTCGCCGATAAGGAACACGCCACACTCAGGATTCTTCTGACAGTAATTTATTGTTACAGCTCTTTTAGATGGCATGAAGTAGAAGGACCCCGAACGCCAAAACCCCGTGGCTTATATAGATCTCTGGGAGACGTGCAGATCCCTCATTGGCTCTAGCCTTAGTGCCTAATTAGCATACTAAGTTTCGCGCCTTGCGCAGGCACACATTCAAGCAGGGCTTCCGAGAAGAATCAGGAAATAGAGAGCCTGCGCCATCTTGTAATGGTGGGCGGCTCCCGACATCTCCCCCTTCTTTATTATATGCTCAAAGAAAATACTCGTTGATCTGTCGATCAAGCCCACCGTTCTACCAGTAGGGCAATCAAGGCAGTTAAACAGTTTTGAGACTCTCCACACTTGTATCCCGTGCAATGGGAACCTGAGCCCTGGGAAGTGTGAAGGGCTAGTACTCCAGGCACCTGGTTCAAGGGGAACACGAGCCCTCAGGATGCCATTGTCGAGCAATAGGGTCTCATCTTTTGAGCATGTTCAGCCAAGCTTGGGGGGATGCTCCCATTTCCACGGCTAGCAAGGCTTGCGTAATGAGTATTTTATCCTTTTGATGCTGTCTATTAAATTTGCAGAGCAACCAAAGTGTAACCAGCACTCCCCCAAGGACCATACAGTCAAATAAGCCCACCCCCACCCACTCTTTAAAGAAAGAAAAGGCTTCAGTAATCCAGGAGGTCAAATCTTCTAGTGTGACAGGTTGCACGCGTGTCCCATTTAGATCCAGAATCTTCCATTGCAATTCTCTCTGAAGGAATTCTATTTGCTGCGACCAATTGCCTTGTAAATATTGAGATATAAGAGAGCTATTAGCAAGGGAACTATTATCAAACGGCAATGGGGTAACACAAAGAGTGCGTGTAGAGGCCACACAGGACAATTGTACCACTTCCGTTAGAGATTGTAATTGTTGTTGTAATAGATCAACTCTCTGATTAACTAATAAAATACCAGATGCCAGTTGTGAATCCGTTCTTTTAATGTTTTCCAATGCGCTAGAAGTCTTCTCGGAAATGGAATTAATAACTGCGGCCGTTTGTACTTGATTGGCCATGGCAATGCCAGCGGTGACCGCAGCAGCAGCAGAAATAGTAATGGCCGTTATAATGGCGGCTGTGACACCAAAATCTCTTTTTTGTCTTAATAAATGTAAAATTGGAAAACTATCAAGATCGGCCTCTACTGGAATAGGCACAAAGGTAGGGATGTGTACCACAACAGCTGTCTTGTAGGTACTGTCCCAGCATTCAGTAAGGAAACATTTGGCGGAACCATCGTTGCATTTAAGTTCCGTATCATTCTGGGACAGGGTCTTATTATACACTATAAAAAGATAGGGGGCTTGAACACACACAGCGGAAGGGGAGAGAGAGGCATTAGAAATTCGTTCATTAATAGTTAAACCTACTAATCGTGTCTTATTCTCTAATCTAACAGCACTAACATTACTAAGGGTATGAAGGCTGCCTAAAATATTAGCAAAGGCAGAAATGCTGGCAGATGCACCAGCATCATTTATCATCACCCATTCAGAAAAGGGCCAATGATTACCTGGCCCGGAATTGGTATCCTTAGTTTGTAAATTCTTCAATTTTTGGTCAAAGTAAAATCCTGAAGCAAGCTTATGACTCTTTAAGGATGGTGGCTGACAAGGTGTAAACACCGGAGGAAAATTCAACAGGGGATAGCACCAAGGCATGCGTCTAGACACAGTACCATTGGAATGAATTTTATGGACCAAGGGTATGACCACCTCGCTCGTAAATAGCATGGTGGTAATGTTGGCACTGGTGGTGTGATTTAGATCTCCAGAGCCAAATGCGGCTCCCGAGGCAATTCGATTCAGTGCGCCTAGAACTGCTGAAGTAGGGGCTCTACTAGACCCGAGCAGGTCTTCTCAATATCCAATTTTTGTTTTGTTCAATTTAATACATGGTCCCCGGAGGGCCCTATCAGAGAAGGTAAAACACAATGCTGTTGCCAGATTAACATTGGTAGCATTATATTCTTTAGTCTCATATAAGGGTAGATTTAAACAAGGTGCCTCCATGGAGCAATCGGTAGACAAAAACAAGGGTAGTTGTGTAGAATTAGCATGAACAGGCATTGGCACTGGCCAGGTCTTGACTATGGCCCATAGGGGTATACTCATCCTCAATGGTATCCACAGGGCCATGATCAGCAGCAATACCAGGGCTCTCATTGGTGGTGTCATCTTGGTGTATGTCCGTCTTCACCTGCCTTGTTAGTCGGGCAGGGACCCAGATGGGATTCTCTCGGTCCTGTGGGAAGACACAAATTGCTCCCCTGGATCTCACCAATATTGGATCCGGGCCTTTCCATTGGTTAGACAACACATCTTTCCATTTAATATATTCTCTGTGCTGTTTTGGAGCTGAATGTCTATCAGCAGCAGATCTGCCTTCAGCATCTAAATTTAAGAAATTTAAGGTAAATAGGGCTAGGGAGGTAGATGTCTTAGGTCCCATGTTGGGGCCTAATCCCCCTTTTTGTTTTAATAAATAAGTTTTTAAGGTGCCATTGGCACACTCCACAATTCCCTGTGCTTGAGGGTTATAGGGTAGGCCAGTCACGTGGCGGACTCCAAGCCTCAAGCAGAAGTGGCGAAAGGTTTTTGAAGCATATGCAGGTCCATTGTCAGTCTTTAGTTGTAGGGGCTTGCCCCAAGCAGCCCAGGCTTCCAGACAGTGAGTAATGACATGCGATACCTTTTTTCCTGCAAGGGGGGTGGCGTGAATTATGCCAGAACATGTGTCTATAGATACATGGAGGAACTTTTATCTCCCAGAGGCATTGAAATGTGTCACGTCCATTTGCCAGACGTGAAGAGGTTGAAGACCCCTGGGATTTACCCCAATCATTGGAGAGGGTCTGAAATCAGCACAGGAAGTGCATTTGAGGACAATGTCTCGAGCCTCCGCACGAGTTAAATGAAATTTCAATCTCAAAGTATTTGCAGGAACATGATATAATTTGTGGAATTCAGTCGCACCCTCTAGGGGCGAACTGACCCAGAAGAGATTTTTAGTAGCCTTATCAGCAATAGCATTGGACTGAGACATAGGGCCCGGAAGTAATGAATGTGCTCTCGTATGTTGAATAAAAAACGGGTGACACCTATTGCGGATATTTTTTTGAATATCTGTAAATATCTTAAAGACAGCGCTTTTAGGGTGTATAAAATCAGCCGCCTCTAATTGTTTAACAGCCCCCACTACATAATGTGAATCTGAAATGATATTTATAGGCTCCGAAAACCTTTGTAAGACAACAGCAACAATGGCACATTCCACTAATTGGGGCGATGTAAAATCAAATTTCATCTGAGTAGGGACATTGTTAACAACATAACATCCAATACCGGTTTTTGATCCGTCTGTATAAATGTCTATGGCTCCAACAAGGGGCTCTTGTGTGGTCATCTTAGGAAATATTAGAGCATTATTAAGAGCAAATTGTAGCAAGGGATGTTTTGGGTAATGATTATTTATTGCTCCTGGAAACAGATACCTTAGAATCACCCAAGCATCTTGGGATGCACACAATACTTGAATCTGATACATAGTATAAGGACATATAATTGTATTAGGGTAACGTCCAAAATGTGTAACAGCCAATTGAAGTCCCTTTATGGCTAACTCAGCCACGCCTGTAGGATAGCACCCCAATATTCTCCCAGGAGAATTATGTGGGTGGACCCATAATAGTGGCTCTTGTTGCCAAAGAACTGCAGTGGGTTGTTGTGGAGAAGGAATAATACATAGCTGAAAAGATAATTCGGGATTAATTCTATCCAACTGAGCAGATTGTATAGCAACTTCTACTTTATTTAAGACCTCTGTCGCCTCAGGTGTTAAACTTCTTGGCGACGTAATGTTAGGGTCTCCTTCAAGTATTTTAAATAAGGGCTGAAGTTCAGTTGTAGTCAACTTCAAATAGGAGCGAATCCAATTAATATCTCCTAATAACTTTTGGAAATCATTTAAGGTCCTTAATGCACCCCTCCTAATTGTGACCTTTTGTGGTTTCACATACTCAGGAGTAACTATTGCTCCCAAAAATCTTCCTACCTCTCCTTCTTGGGCCTTTTCAGGAGCTATACACAATCCCTTTTGTTGTAAGGTAGTATTCAGCATAGAGAAGGCTTGGTATAAGATTTCCCTGTCATTAGCACACAAAAGAATATCATCCATGTAGTGACAAATTCTAACCCTAGGAAACTGTTTTCTAACTGGCTCAATAGCGGAGGAAACATATATTTGACACATAGTAGGGCTGTTGGCCATTCCTTGCGGCAAGACCTTCCATTGATATCTTTGATCTGGTTCCTCATGATTAATACTTGGGAGAGTAAATGCGAATCTAATCTAAGGGTATAGAGAAAAAACAATCCTTAATGTCTACTATTATAATCTCCCAATGTCTAGGCAGGGCAGTCAATAATGGTAGCCCTTTCTGAATTGATCCCAATAATTGCATCTGATTATTAATAGCCCTAAGATCATGCAACAACCTCCACTTGCCTGATTTCTTCTTTATCACAAATATAGGCGTATTCCAGGGGGACTGGGAAGCTTCTAGATGTCCAAGCTCCAACTGTTCTTTCACTAAGGATTTTGCTGCTTCCAATTTTTCAGAGGTAAGAGGCCATTGAGGCACCCACACGGGTTCCTCTGATAACCAAGGTATGGGCAATGCATCCTCAACGGCCCCTACGAAAAACCCAGCCCCGTTTTATCCTGTTTTTCTATGACTGTAATAGGATTAGTTATGCCCTGTAGGGCCTTCCCTAATCCTTTTCCTGGAACACATCCCATGTCTCTCATCATCTTCTGACTTTGTGATGAATAATCATTAGTAAGCTTAAAATCCATTTGTTTTAGGATGTCCCTACCCCATAGATTGACAGGAAGTGGTAATACATAAGGGATGACTGTTCCCTGCCTGCCTTCAGGATCTTCCCAGCGCAATGGCTTCGCACTGATATCAGGGGTAGACTCATATCCAAGCCCTTGTAAAGTCTGTGAGGATCGGTTAACAGGCCAGGCCTTCGGCCACCAAGTAGTTGAAATAATGGTAGTATCCGCTCCTGTATCTAAGAGCCCAGTAAATATTTTACCCTGGATTTTCAATTTCAAGGTGGGTCTCTTGTCCAAATTTAATGAAATAAAAACATTCTGTCCTCCAGATGAGCCCCTCACTACATCCCTGCTAGGGTACAAAGAATGTAAGCTGGGAAAAATAAGTAATTGAGCAATCCTGTCACCAGGGGCTATAGAACTGATCCTCCTTGGTGAGGAACATATGATCTTAACTTGGCCCTCATAATCCTGATCTATAACTCCTGGATGGACCACCAATCCTTTTAAGGTAGTTGAGGATCTTCCTAACACCAGTCCTACAGTATCCTTGGGCAGTGGCCCTGTAAAATCCGAAGGAATTGGTTGACATCCCATGGTGGGTGTTAATACTGCTCTGGTGGTGGCACGGAGGTCCAGTCCTGCGGAGCCTGACGTGGCTCTCCTGGTTGTCTCTGCTGGTGTTGTAGTAGAGGTTTGTTTAGCTGATTCTCTACTGCCCCAAACATTTGTGGGCCCTGGGGACGTGGGCCCCACTGCCCGTTTTTCGGCTGGGGCGTTAGTGGGCGTCCCCTAATATCCTTAACTGACCAACATTCATTTGCCCAGTGTCTTCCTTTATTGCATCTGGGACACATATCAGGTTGTCTCTGTACCTTAACAGAATCAGTGACGGCAGCTCTATTAGGAGCCCTGCACTGTCTTTGTATATGCCCCATCTTGCCACATTTAAAGCACTTAATTCCAGATCTCTTCTGGGCTGCGAGAACGGCGGTGGCCAGACCGGCATTTGATAAAGGCCCACCAATCTCTCTGCACGCCTTCATCCAGGCATTCAGTCCTTTCCCTTTCCATGGTGTAATAGCATTTCTGCACTCTCTCGTGCACTGTTCAAATATAAGCTGTTTAATGAGAGGCATGGCCGTTTCTGGATCGCCAAAAATCCTCCCTG
>JADRCD010124570.1:4089-15983 GCA_019843815.1 Montemys delectorum
TTTTTTTTTTTTTTTTTTTTTAGCTTTCATCATTTCTTATAATTTGTAGTTTTGAAAACACTATACTTTATATGCAAAGCACACATGTTACATTTATTCTTTAAGAAAATAAATACATAAACATACAAATATATAAATAGGGGGTATGCCATGTCTCACACACACAAAAAACGTCAACTTTTTGTATTCATCAGACTTTCTAGATTTTCCACTCTGGTTATTCAGAACACAATCATGAGACAAGTAAAGCCTTCAAAGGGAGCTCCATCTTTTCTCAGTGAAGACAATTAACACTACAGCATTTTAAGGGAAAGCATGCTGTGCTATAAGACAGGAGGAGAGATAGTGACTTGAAAGTGGAATGTCATGAAAATACTGAAGAACAGTAAAGCCTGAATTTATTTCTAAGTAGATATGTGAGCAAAATGATGCTAAGAAATAGATCCCCATATATTTGGTCCAGTGAGCATCAACTGTTGAGAAAGGAATAACTGAGTTAATTTATGGTAAATGTAAAGAACAGGTAGGAATTAACAGTTGCAAGCACATGCCCCTGCCCTAAATCAGGTTCCATCCCACAGAGAATGGTGATAAAACTCGTCAATAGCTAGGCAGGTATTGAGATATGCTGGGCTTCTTTAACTGGTAAAAGTTATTAGTAGTAGTGCTGTCTGAGACAGAATTCAGAGGAGCCTCTCGCCCCATCCCTCAAGGATTAAAGTAGAGCTCTAGATTATAGCCACAGAGAACAAAAGATAGAAATTCCTTCTTCTCACTCTCTCCTAATCTCCAAAGCATTCAAGATCTTTAAAAAAAAAAAAAAAGCAAAAAAAAAGCACCATTTATTTGCAATATTGTCCTAACACTTAACTATAGTATAGAATTATAGAGAAGACACACTAGGCTGGATATACAGCACAGTGGTAGAATACTTGCTTACTCTCAGCACAAAAAAATAAACCAAGCCAAACCAAACCAAAACAACAACAACAAAAAAAAAAAAACAGGAAAAAAACCCAAAAAGTCACCCTACAAACATCATTTAGTTCATTTAGTTCAAGAAAGAGCTCTATACTTCCTCCCAAACAGCAAGGTTATCTCCCAGAGACCCAAGTCTGAAAGTGCCCAACTGGACACATAAAACAAGTGAGCTCAGAATGAAGTCACCTCCAGGATTCCACATGTTCTGCTACCATGGACCAGTGGGTTTTTTTCCAAAGTCATAATAAAAATGACATAATATCATATCTCCAGAAAGCATCTTATCTAAGTATTGAGGGCTAGTTAAGTCATACTGGTCCATACTAGGATATCAGTACCAGAAACACTTTTACAAGCTGAGGAGATCAAAAATGGGGGGAGAGATTTAAATAATGCTTAAGATAACAATTTCATGCTATTTTAAATTACTTTTAAAAAATATTAAGATGGGATCCTAGCATTTTGTTTATAGAGTTCAAAGGGATCATATATTTTAACCATAAACACAATATTTTTTTTAAAGATAAGGAACAGAATCTGTAGGTTGGGTAGATCATTACCAGCTTTAACACTGTTTTCTTTAAACATTTCTATAGCTTCTTGGGAAACCTGAGATATCTACAAGTTCACTATTATCTACATGTACAGGACTGGGCAATCATACCCTCATACTCCTTGTACAAGATACTCCCATTTGCCTCAATCAGAAGGATACTCATAGGAAGAAAATTATAAGGGACACAGGAAGGCTGAGGTACACTGTGATTCACTAGTTCATTGACAAGGCTCTGAATAATGGCGTGGTTGGGTGAATTCAGACCATAGGGTAATACCCGAGTACAGATTCCTTTACAGTAATTTGGGGTATAGAGACGGGGAGCAATGATCCAGTGATCCCAACCTAGCTGGTGGAAGCTGACCTTGTAAGGATGGAGGGAACACTGGTTATTTACAGACCTATCATGTTCCTGAGAAGAACAAGAGACATCAGATGCAATGCTGCATGCTTGCCGGACACTCCGCATGAGAAAAGAAGATTCCCTATCAGTTAACTCCTCTTGGCCTCTTGCAAGAAGTTTAGCCTGAACACTGTCATCAGTGTCATTGAAATAGAGTAGCAAGAAGCAACATCCAAGGATGCCATCCCATGCCACTGGAGCTCAAGAGTCTCCCTGCCTTTTTGTTGCTGACACATGAATCGGAGGCGAAGAACTCTCCTTCCCTTGCGGTTCCAGAGCTTCTGCTGAACACAGTGTGTAATATCCATCTCTGTCCAGGCTTTAGACATAGGAGGAGGCTTTGAGGAACCTGATTTAGAAGGAGGTAAGCGCTTGGTCTCACATTTAGGAGCCCAAGTTTCCACATGACAGGAGAGATGGTAATTAACTAGATGAAGTTGATGGCGGTAAACCACAGTAGCTCTGATTAGTTCGTATGCTACCTGGTTTGATGCTAGAGGAAAGTCCAGGGTCTGTACATGCCAGGAACCTCTGGGAGGCCTTACTGTGTTGGCCGACGGCTTTACCAGCCTCACCATTTTAGCTCCAATCGTGCGGTTCTCCCTTGGATGGCCATGCGGGTCAGCTGAACGCTGGTATAACTTCAGCATGTACCTGAGTGGATATCCTTGGGGCCATTGCTTCATCTCCTTGCCAGGGGCTTCTTTGGCCAGATCCGAAATCGACGGCAATGTAGGGTCGTCAGCAAGGAGGGCAGTGGAGGGCCACCCTGTCTTTGCCATTTGGACTCTCTGTTCCATAGAAAGCACCATTCCCCACAAAAGAATTCTAAGAACTGTGAAAAGGACCATCTTGTAAAGCTTGGTGCTTGTCAACAGATTCCTAACCAAGTCCAAAGAACATCAGTCTGACCTCTTCCACGTCCTGGTTTAACAAATACCAAAGACAGGGCAAGAAATAAAAAGAAACGCCGGCTGGCAGACCCTATCTTACTTCCTGTGGGAGAATCTTCTGGGCCAAAGCAAGTCTCCTGACTAGGCTTCTTGGCATGAAAACAAACAGAAAAAGCAAGTGGGACAAGGCAGCATGCCCTTCCCACTCCCCACTGGTGGGAAATACACACTATTTCTCAGACAGGCTAAAGTAACAGAAGAGGAGAGCTTTTTTTTACTTTCTTGGTATTTTATATTTTGCCATGTAAAAAAGAAACATCTTATAAATACCTTGCAGAATGTCAATGTAAATAAAGAAAATATCTAATAAAAAATAGTTTACTAGTTTAAAAAAAGGGAAAAAAAAAGAAGAGCTTAAATTTTTAAATGATCACCTCTTACTAATGTCTATAATTATTTTACCCTGGCTAAACCATGCTGTCTATTATTAGCTTGTTGATTTTCTTAAATCTTCTTTTTAAGATTTTCTTAAAAATTCTTAAATTGTCTTTGACTCTTGGTTTTGTTGATTATTTATATTATTCTCTTTGTTCCTAGTTGGTTGATTTGACCCATGAATTTGATTATTTCTTGTCTTCTACTCCTCTTAGCTGTGCTTCCTTCTTTTTATTTTAGAGCTTTCAGATGTGCCGTTAATCTCTAGTGTAGGATCTCTGCAATTTCTTTATGGAGGCACTCAGAGCAATGAATTTTCCTCTTATCACTACTTTCATTGTGTCCCATAATTTTGCATATGCTTTGCCTTCATTTACCTTAAATTCTAGAATGGCTTTAATTTGTTTATTTCTTCCCTTACCAAGTTATCATTAAGTAGAGAGTTGTTGAGCGTCTATGAATATGTGAGCTTTCTGTTGTTTTTGTTGTTATAGTAGACAAGCTGTTGTCCTTGGGAGTCTGATAGAATGCATGGGATTATTCTAATCTTCTTGTATTGTTGACATGTTTTGTGATTGATTCTATGGTCAATTGTAGAGAAGGTACTATGATATGTGGAGAAGATGGTATATTCTTTTGTTTTAGTGTGAAGTCTGTTACATTCATTTGGATTATAGCTTCTGTTGGTTTCATTGTTTATCTGTTTGGTTTCTATTTCCATGACTTTTCCATTGGTGAGAATGTAGTGTTGAAGTCCTCTACTACTATGGTATGAGATTCAATGTGTGTTTTGATCATCAATAATGTTTGTTTTACAGATGAGGGAAATACATGTTTAGAATTTAGAGTTCTTCTTGGTAGATTTTCACTTTGATGTGTATGAAGTATTTTTTTCCACCTCTTTAGATAACTTCTGGTTGAAAGTATTAATGTAGCTTGTGCCTTGGAACTATTTGCTTCGAAAAAATTTTCCAGCCTTTTACTGTGAGGTTGCATCTGTCTTTGTTTCTTGTATACAGCAATATGATCAGAACTATTCATGTATCCAGTCTTTTAGCCCATGTCTTTTTATTAGGGAATTGAGTCCGTTAATATTGAAAGACAGTTCCAATGGTTATTGGTTCCTGTTATTTTTGTTTTTAGAGGCGGTATTTTATTTGTGTGGTTCTCTGCTTTTGGGTTTGTTAAGAGATGATTAATTTCTAGGATTTCTTTTGGTGTAGTTTCCCTTTTTGTGTTGGAGTTTTACTTCTAGTATCCACTGTAGGGTGTGGATTAGTGGAAAGATATTGTTTAAGTTTGGATTTTTATGGGATATCTTGGTTTCTCTATCTATGGTGATTGAGAGTTTTGGTGGGTATAGGAGCCTGAGCTGGGATTTGTGTTCTCTTAGGGTCTGCATGAAGTCTTTCCCAGATCTTCTGGATTTTAGAGACCTTGTTGAGAAGTCTGGTATAATGCTGATAGGTCTGCTTCTATGTTACTTGTCTTTTTTTCCCTTATGGCTTTTAATATTTTTTCTTCTGTGTATTTAATGTTTTGATTATTATTAATGGAAAGATTTTCTTTTCTGACTGAATCTATTTGGTATTCTGTAAGCTTCTTGTATGTTTATGACCATTTTTTCCTTAGGTTAGAAAAGATTTCTTCAGTGCTGTCGTTTAAGATTTTTTTTTCTTTTGAATTGAAAATCATCATTCTCTTCTAATCCTTTAATTCTTAGGCTTGATATTTTCATTTTCTCCATATTTCATGGATGTTTTGGGTAGGGAAATTTTTATACTTTGTGTTTTCATTGCCTGCTGTGTCAATATCTTCTATGGTATCTCCTTGCCTCAGATCCTCCCTTATGTCCCTTGCATTATGTTGGTGATGCTCACATCTGTAAATCCTAATCTCTTTCTAGGTTTTCCATCACCAGGGTTGTCTCCATTTGTGATTTCTTTATTTGTGATTTCTATTTCTATTTTTAGATCCTGAATGGCTTTGTTCAATTCCTTCACCTGTTTGATTGTGCTTTCCTGTATATTTTTAAGTTATTTTTTGTTTCTTCTTTGAGGGCTTCTATTTGTTTCCCTGTGTTCTCCTGTATTTCTTTAAAGGAGTTACATATAAAGAGTTCTCCTTAATGTCCTCTAGTTCATGAGATGCACTTTCAGGTCAGAATCTTGCTGTTCAAGTATGTTAGGGTATTCAGGGCTTGCTGTGATGGGGAAACTGAGTTCTTACTATGCCACCTGGCATTGGTTTCTGGATCTTATGTTTTTGTACTTTCCTCTCAACATCTGGTTATCTCTGGTATTAACTGGCCTTGCAGTTTAAGACTAGACTCTGTCCCAGCTTTGTGACCTGGGTTAGAGCAGGACTTCTGGGAGGCAAAACAGTGCTGTCTCTTGTTATTGGGATCTCTTTAGTCCCTAGATAGGGCCAGACTATTTTGACCCTGCTTACTGCTGAGTTCCTGGGAGTCAGGCTGTCTCTGGTTGTAGAAGGGGGTCCTGCAGTGCTCTGTCTGCCCCAGAGGAGTTGAGGACTAGAAAGAAAATGTGCCTCTGGCAGGGTAGATAGGTCCATTGTTCTTAATTTTCTTTTCAAATGAATAATATTGAGAACTGTTCTTTTTCATTTCTTACATTTTAATTGTTTTGGTTTTTTTCCATAAAATTTTCCTCTATTGATCTTCTTCCATTTAATTTTAAACTTTGCTATATATTCTCTCTTCTTCACTCCCTTTGTTTATTATTTCTATCTGCATACTAAATAATATTTAAATTCGTGACTCATTAATTTATCTAACTAACTAATAAACAAACTTATGTGTGTGGGTAGCCTTTGTTGTTGTGTAAGCTGACATGATGGTTAAATATATTTATATATCTTTAAAAATATTTATATATGTATATAGTAGTATGATATGTGTCTGCCTGTGTATACATGCTCATGTGAGTTTAAGTATGTGTCAGATGAACATATGGAGGTCAGAGTATAACTTCAGATGGCAATCCTTATAATCCCTCTACTTGAGATAGAATGTTGTCATTTACTTCTTCATATGCCAGATTAGTTAATTTCTGAGATCCTTACAGAAACCAACCACATTTGACTTTTTGTAACAAATACTTACCCTTACAGAGCAATAATGGTTTTAATCCACTGAACTATCTCCAAAGCCCTAGTTCTGTATCTATCGTACTTTACTTTTCAGTACTTTGTTTTCTTTCCTATGGATGGGAAGCAGGATTGAGGCTTGAAGAGGCTGTTTAATAGGAAGTTTCCTAAGTGAAGCTATAACAGGTCCCTCACAAAGTTATAATGCCAGAAATATGGAAAAACAAGGCAACATAACTGACTGCCAAGAGATTATAAATATACAACTGCTCAATTCAAAGATCATAATAGAGCTCAAATACTCACTGAAATTTTCAGAACCTTACTAGTAAAACTGATCAATGATCTTAAATACAGTACCAGGACATAGAGAGAAAATTCAACACCAAAAATGGAAAACCCAGATCAATGTATGAGAAATGAGAATGACCTATGAAAAAAACCTAGAAACATAGAGTAAAAAGTGACACAATTAAATTAAGATTCAGATGAAAATAACTAGCATTCTAAATTAATCACAAAAACAAAACACTGAAAATCATGACCAACCCACTTAGGCAAGCCAATTCCAGAGTTATGCAGTTCTTTCTGGAAGGGAACTGCCCATGCATGTATCTACAGAGAAAGAACCAGAATGTTGCCTGGTCAAGTTGTACTCACATTCATTAAGTGGAAAATTATGAAAACCTACTGTGGTAGAGTTTACTTCTAATTATGTAGTCCAAAATCTCAGTAGGGGAATTCTGCCACTCAGGGGCTGGATCTTCCCACCTCAGTTACTACAATCAACCCAATCTCTTTCGGATGACATACATGTTTGTAGCACTACAAACTTATTACTTGAACTTTCCTTCATCCCTCACCACTTAGCTAGAAGTAATCTTAACACCAGGACTCTGAGAGTTATCCCCCTACAACTGCCCTGTGTACTTTGAGTGGACTTGAGAAATATTCCACCTTAGAGCCATCTAGGTGCCAATCATGGGCTTCAACAGTAAATTGCTTTTCCTAGTTGGTACACTAAAATGTTAACATAATTTTCCCAGGACCTGTATTATGTGGTTTGTTTCATTTCCTATCAGGTTGGATTTCAGATCATCTCTGTGATGCATCCAGTGTTGATTGTATTTTTGAATCTGTTTCTCCCCTCTGTGAACTATACTCCTGCTTTTTTAGGTGCACACAGTTGCCCCTGATCCACAGTCTTAATTAATGTTCTATTGCTGGGAAGAGATATGACCAGGACAACACTTGTAAAAGAGAAAAACTTTAATTGTGGACTTGCTTACAGTTTCAAAAGTGTAGTCCATTATCATCATGGCAGACAGCATAGTGCCAAGCAGGGAGGAATAGTGCTAAAAACATAGCTGAGGATTATACATCCAGATATACAGGCAGAAGTAAGAGAGACCAACTGAGACTGGATTAGACTTCTTAAACCTCAAAGCCCTCTCTCAGTGACACACTTTGTCCAACATAGCCACACCTCTTAATCCTTTTAAGTAGTGCCACTCTCTGATAGCCAAGCATTCAAATCTGTGAGCCACCAGGAGTCAAGATCATGCAATCTATCACATACCCCTCTCTCTTTTCTTTTCTTTCCTCTCTGTGAATTGTCTAGTACTAAGACTATACACTTTTGAATAATGTCTCTTTTCCTTAGGCTAAAATTAAAAATTCCTGCTATTGCGTGTACTCTGCCTTAGGAGTAGAGTGCCCCTTACTTGGGAATGAACTTCTAGGATAGGAATATTTTTCTACCATCATTTCTCAGTTTGTTTTATCATTTTTGCTTCTACTCCTTTCTTTCCTTAAAATAACTTCAAGTGATTTCTGTTAACCAATATAATTATGAACCTCATTTGTCAATTATGATCCTCATGTTCCATAGAAAACCAACTATTATAAAAACTAAAAGCCACGAATTTCTCAAGTTGAATAATTTAATGTCTTAGCTAGGATTTCCACTGGTGTGAAGAGACAGCATGATCAAGGCAAATACTATAAAAGAAAGAATGATTTGGGGCTTGCTTAGAGTTTCAAATGTCCACTCCATTATCACTATTGCAGGAAATCTAACAGCCTGTAGGTAGACATGGTTCTGGAGGAAAGGAAGTTTCTATACTTTGATCCAAAGGATCTAGCCCTTGGGTCTGTCTTTTCAACTCAGGCAGGAAGAGACTATTTAACACTGGGTAGAGCTTGAGTATTACAAAACCTCAAAGCCCACCCGAACAGTGATGCACTTCTTCCAACAAGGCCACACCTACTCCAACAAGGCCACACTTCCTAATAGTGCCACATCCCATAAGCCAAGCTTTCAAATACATGAGTCTATGAGAGTCAAACATATTCAAACCACCATAAGTACTATCTTTCCAATTTTGCTTTCACTCCAATGGCAATGTGTAAAGAGACACCTTATTGGTGGTATTATGGGGGTATTATGGGGGTGTTATTTAAGGCCACAGTCTATAATCCCTAGATTGCTCCCCTGAGCTTTTTGAAAAATTGAGGATTTCTTTTACCAACAGGGCTTCCCTTTCTCTGGCCTTGTCTGGGCAGCTCATAACTCCACACCCTTTACCTTGTTTAGTCCTTGGCAAAGCTACAAGTTCAACTTCCTCTTTTCTTATAAGAAACTGTCCAGCAAGATCCTGGGAATCCTGGAATGCCTCTCCATGCAAATGAGGCATTCAGAGTATTTTTAAACTCCAGGCAATCATTTCACCTACTCTGAAAATGTATCCCCACTCTCCAAAGTTCATATATAGACCTGGGTGTTCCAGAATAAATTGAATTTGTACAACCCTACTCTCAATAAAGGTACGTATACATCTAGGAGAGCGGTTTTGGTAAATTCCTCAGAAAAGGCCTTCTCTCACTCGGCATGCACTCTCAGCTGGGCTAGAATCCTGCAGACCTCACCTATTTAGGACTCTGGTTCATTCTTTCAGTCTAGTGTGCTGTGTGCCTGAACACTCTGAGAGACAAAGTGGAGCATGCATTCTACAACTGACTCATACCACAGGTAGTGTTCTTCTATCAGTCAGAGGCAGAGCAGATGGGAGTCCTTTGTTCATCCTCGCTAGATGCCTGGCTTGGTGACCAAAGCTGTATTATGCCTAGGACTCATAAATTCACTTCAAGTCAAATTCAGTCCAGACAGCTCAGCATGGAAAGAAGACAGACACCTGCCTATTGTGGCACTGAAGGACTTAGCTTGAACACTGCCCAAGAGCTTTCGCTCGTGGTGGCAATAAAAGACAGCCAGTGGATTAATCACCTCAGCTACCACCCTGGCCCTGATCTGAACTAGCCCACCCTCCAAACCTGTATCATCTGTAAATGGTTAGAATGCACAAAAGGGCCAGTCTGGCAGGATGTTCATGACACAGGGCAATAACTGGATTACAAGGAGGAGTCCAGATAAGGATCCAATATCGATGATATCACATAGACCAAAGTTCTAGGACCAAACTGATGACTCATTGCAATGAAAATTTTGCAAGTGAAGCCCCACAGTGTAACATACTGCAGCTTCCATGATGAGAGGTTTCTATGGTTCTTTTGATATTGTTTGTTTATTTGTGCTTGTTTTATTTTCAGCAGAGGTTGCAAAGGGGGGATAGGAAAGGAGGAGACAAGGAGACGAACAGTACTGAAGGATATGATGCAAAATTCACAAAGAATCAGTAATAAGATTTTAGAAATTTTATTTTCTAATTTTTGGAATGTACTTACTGAAAAACTGACAGTTTTTAAAATTTTGGTAAAAATACAAATTAGCCTTGTGAAATCTATAGCAATGGTTTTACAAAATTAAAATTGAACATTTTAATCTAAGAATATTGCTTATGAATGTATAGCAAGATATAAATAAAGTGATACAGTAAAAGTTAAATATGCATGCTAGAGAAAGATATGCAATCATAGTAGTCATCTTTAAATTAGTAGATATTAGCATTAAAATCTGTACAGCACCATTCCAACTAGACACAAAAAGCAAGAACTACTCATAGGCGCTGTGTATCCCACATTTGTGATGATTAGTAAGTTAGTTAGAATAAAATCATTTTCTGCTTTTGATATTATCAAATTATAAATAATTTGTCAGTATATAATATAAACCTATCATGGGTCAAACATCACTGCTTTATATACTCTGTATTTTTATTTGCATACATGTATATATACATATATACACACATACACATATATATATGATATATATCATATATTTATCTCTGTATATTCACATATACATATAATATTATAAGATCTATTTGTATTAGTATTTTTGTGTAGTATTTAGGACATCACTATAGTAAAAGTGTGCTATTTGTCATCAAATCACAATTAATTCCATGTACTTTATGTACCTGAAAATCATAAAACTGTAAAGGGTTGTTACACTTTCTCTGATGAAAATATTAGAGTTAATTTGATTTGTATAAAATAAATAATCATTATGTAGAAGTTCTGAGAATTAATTAAATTGTGTGTGCGAAAATGTGTGTTTAATACAATATAAGGTGACTTTTGCCATGTTTAAAGGAAGTATCAGTAGGAAAATTTCTTCTTTAATTTACATCAAATTTACTATTGATGAGTTCAGTGTAAAAAAATATTACTGAAGCACTAAAGTAGTGAATTTAATAAATGAGCAAGTTTCAAGTTTTTAAATGTATTTTTGTTATATATTAATTAAGAAAAATTTTTGAGGGCTTGAAGAAGTGGTTCAGTTTCTAAAAGCACGTACTACCTTTCTGAGATCCTGAATTTGGTTCTTATCAACTCTGCAAAACTGAGGGTTTCTGATACCCTTTGCCTCCATGATGTTTGCACACATATGTTGTATATAAATACACATAAATTAAAAATAAATGAGTAGGTAGTTGTTATAAGAAAAGAGAAATGAGTAGTAAAATGATGAATGGTAAAGATTAGCATATATGCAGATCCACAGGAGGGTGATGTGAGCTATAGAATACTGTTGAGAAGAAACTGAGTTACTGATCAACCTGCAGTTTTCATGCATCATAATTTTAATAATTATTATTTTATACACTCAAGATACTCTTCAGATTTTCATTTAAATGTTCAATTTTATAAAAAAGGGTGACACAAAACAAATTATAAAATAGAGTCACGGTCATGAGCAGTTAAAATACTTGAAGCATTTTGTAAGAGGTGTCTTTTTGATGTTTATACATGACAAGCAACAATGTAAATTTATTTCAAAGATAAAAAACTAACTGAAAAAATGGTTAGAAAATATGTAAAGAAAAAAAACAATGTCAATACTTTTGTTAATAATAACTGGCATAAAGTTTCTAAGTAGATAGATAATCTATTATATTTTCAATAAAAGTAAAAGTTTGCTAAAGGAAAAAATTAAAAGTGTAGATATTTCAAGCTAACTATTATGATATAATAAAATAGTATCATATTAGCTGGATTCATTGTTACCCAACAAAACAGAAGCCAGAAATTGGTAAGGGAATGTGTAATTTCC
>JADRCD010124574.1:0-13633 GCA_019843815.1 Montemys delectorum
ACACACACACACACACACACACACACACACACACACCTATCTCTATCTATATCCAGATACAGATACAGATATAGATATAATCTTAGTGATATGAAAAAGATTACAGGAAAGCAGTTGAACATCCCCAAGTAGCAAACCTTAGGGTCACGAGGTCTCTTTTCTTCTTTCTTCTTTCTCACTAAAACAGTAGTTAGTCCATGATAGATACATTTATATGTACTTTATTGATGAGTGTATTGACCACCTCATTCTTATATTTATACTACCAGACAACCCTGGCCCACTGTCTGCTAGATGAAGGAGAAAAACTAAAGGAGTTTAGCTGCTTGAAGAGATGGCCCCCTTCATACAGAAAGATTCTCTAAATGTTTCCCAGCAATCACAGGGGGAAAAAACCCTTTTAATTCAATTACACCTGAAATGCCTTCAGGATCTATGCTTATATAATTTTTCTTCCTACAAAGGCATGGTGGTGCATGCACTTGATTACAGCATTCAGAAGGCAAAAGCGTTTGGGTTTCTACGCATTTTGAAAACAGCCTGTTCTACACGGTGAGTTTCAGGCCTGTTAGGTCTGTGTGATGAGATTTTATTTCAAATAATACTAAAGTGTAAAGGTGCAAAAAGAACTGTATGGAAATTAGTTAAGACACTAGCAGACAGAAGATGTGGTAACGAAAAAGACTCTAGACATTTGAAAATTGTGTGTATATGAATGTAATATACATGATCAACATCTCTCTCCTATATATGAAAATCACGCATCAACTGTCCTACTTTAGCTAAGAAATGGGAAAGCCTAAAAAGAAAATCATCCAGCTCAAAATAGCACACATTCTAGAGTGAGAAATGTCTCTATATTTTCTTCAGCATCCGAAGTCCTGGCTATAAGACCCAGCATACCGCTCAACTGCTCTCTCTCTCCACATTGCTCAAAGCCAACTCATCTTTCCACGAGAACACTCAACTCCCTTTCCTGTTTCTCCCATAAACTTCTTTGTATGTAGTTGCTAAATTAATTTTCCTAAGGAAAAGCTTTTAAACCCTCTGTGCTGAAAGGGTTTCAGTAGCCCTCTGGAACATCCCACTGACTTCAGTGGGATCACATGGCATCTTCCTGTTTAGATCTTCCTCTCATGCCTCTTCTCCTCAGTGTCCAGAGCACTGAACTTCTATCTCTCCTTTAAAATACCACAATATTTAAATGCTGCTCATAGCCGATCTTCCTTCTCTGTACAATATCCAGAGGTGTCCACAATACAGTTTTCATTGGTGTATAGAGGCCAATAAATTTCAAAGTCTTTTTAAAGATTATAATTTAATCTCAATATTTCTTCTTTCCCTTTCATCCCACCAAAACCTCCCATATACCCTACCTGCTTTTTTTCAAATTCATGGTCTCTCTTTTTTTCACTAATTGCTATTAGATGCATATATGTATTATGTATATACACACACATACTCCTAAATTCCCTTTGAAATAGAGACCATTAGAAAAAAAAACTACAGTTAATCATAATGCAGAATTGTGGAACCCAGTTCCAATGCATAAATCTATACAATACTCCCGTATCTAAGATTTCGGGAACACTACTGAAAAGGGACAGAGAGGTTGTAAGAGTCAGAGAATCACTGAGTTTGCTGTGAGATTGTGTCTCCTAGTGATATTAGAAACTGCACCAATAATGTCTCATTATCTTTTTAAATACAATGTAACATGGAGAAGATAAACACAACGAATTTAAAGTACAATTCAACATAATTAAGCCTATCCAAATATTACTCAACCATCACCATTATCGAATCCCAGAACTGTATCATCATGAAAAAGTAGAAACCCATACCTACTATAAACTAGCCATCATTTCTCCAGCCCCCTGGCAGCCCCCAACTGCCAGTATGCTCATTGTCTATGGACTCCTCCTGGATATTTTTATAAATGGATGCGAATAGTACCTACTCATCTGTCTGTCTTTCTCTTAGCACAATGTGCATCCATGTTGGAACTACTTTCCTTTGTGTCTCTGGATAAGATTCCTTTATCTGCAGATGCTCTTTTGCTGATGAATTTGTCTGATGAAAGACATTGGGATTCAACTCTCAGCCATTGAGGACAGTGCTGCTTGGAGTATGATTGTGCACTGTCTCTCTCGAACCCTGTCTTTAGTTTTTGGGGGGTATATACTAGAAGGTGAAAGGCTGGACTCTAAGGGTATTTATGCTTAACATGCTGACACTGCCAAATTATTCTCTAAAGTGCTGTATCAGTTTACATCCACACTGGCAATGTGTGAGGGGCCATGCTTCTTCATATCTTGTCAATATTTTTTTTTTTTATTTTTCTGTACCTTCAATTATGGCTGTTTTGAAGTGTCCCTCAAATGGCTCATTTGTTGAAGTTTGGCTCCCCCTCTGGTGGTACAAGGCAAGGGGCTGATGTGAGGGTACGGATTTCATCCATGGACTAATCCATGGATGGAGCTATAGTTAACTGCACCATTAGGAGGTAGGACTAGTTGGAGAAAGTTGGTAAGTGGGGATGTATCTCTCGGGATGGGGAGGATGTCTGGTGGTCCTTAGAGCTCCTCTTACTTGCTGGCCATCATATGGAGAACAGCTTTCCTGCTCCATGCCTTTTTGCCATGCTCTGTCTGTCTTACCATAGTGTAACAAGGGAGCCAAACTAATTTTTTTCCTCCTCTAAGGCTGCCTCATCATATACTCTCTCTCAGTTATGAAATGTGACTAGCACAGTGCCTCCCTAGTGTGAATGAAGTAGTATTTTACCCAGTCTCTAATTTGTTTTTGCCTAATGACAACGAATATGCTTGTGTGTGCATGTTAGACACCTGTATATCATCTGGGGCACAATGTTCTTTTCAGCCCTCTGCCCAGTTTAAGTGAGCTGTGTCTTGTTGAGTTCTAAGGCTTCTTCATACATTCTAGGTATTTACAAACACCTTCCTCTATTCTGTAGATTATCTTTTCTCTCTCTTTGTAACATCTTTTTACATTCATTTTAACTTTGACAGAGTCCAGATTATCACTTTCCATTTGTGACTTCCATGTCGCATATTAAAAAGAGGGACACTGACAAAACCAAAAATCAAGCAAATATGTTCCTATGTTTCCTGCTGCTAGAGGGTTGAGGTTCAGCTTTAAAATTTTGATCGTTTGAGTTCTCGTTTTGAGCTCATTTTAATATGACATAAAGCGAAGGTCTTTATTCCTCTGACAAGCATTCCTACCTGTTTCATCTCTAGATAAAGATCATTCAATGCTCCGGGGAAACTTGCCACAGATCCTTTGTCAAATGTATAGAACACCCCACTATGTCCTAACATAGATTTCTGTGACCTTGAGACCCCACATATGTCTAGCAGCTCGTTCAGTGTCTACATGACAACCAAAGCAAACATCCTAGTCATACTTCCAAAATTCTGAGAACATCCGCTCCAATAGGATTGGAAGCAAGATGCTTCTTCTGCCTTTAGCCATCCGCTTCCTGTCAACCAAATCTCTATACGATGACTCTGTCGTATTGTCTCAAGCTCCCTTTTCATTCTTGCTCCCATGGCTATGGTTTACAACCTGCACTTCTAACATGGTTTCCTAAGCACATTCATCTGCTTTGGACCATCCTTACATTCTTCTACCATACTTCATGGACCTCCTTTTAAAAAGATAAATCAAGTCATCTGTCTCTCCTACCACATAGCGGTAATGGGGACACACATGGCTTTGCAGAGCCTGATTCAGACCTCTCTAGCCTAGATAAATTAGAACAACTCAACCTTCAGGTCTTGCCCCAAATGACATGCATCCTACTGACCACAGCCCAGTCCACAAATGAAGCATGTAGCCCTCCCTGGCCAACACCCTGAGGGAAGGAGCAAGGGAGAGAGCTGGCAGTGTAGCTACCCCAGGCTCCTGAGGTAGAGAAACTGAAAGTAATAAATGTGAGTTGGTTGAAACTGCTGATTCTAGTGAGGAATATGCAAAAAAAAAATGGATAGTAATAGACTATAAACCAAGTAATATATTTTTAAATTAATTAATTTGCTTTACATCCCAATATCAGCAACCCCTCTCCTCCCAGTCCTCCTCTCTTAAAGAATGGAGAGCCCCCATTGTCACCTCCCACCCCTCCCCACATCAGTCACTGTACGACTTGTCTGGCCTCAATGGGATAGGAAATGTATTTGTGTTGCCACGGTTGCTGTGTTTGGTTGGTTGGTTTGGGTGCTGTGTGTTATGTGTAACTGTGTATGATTACACATGAGTGATCATAAATGTGTGTGTGTGTGTGTGTGTGTGTGTGTGTGTGTGTGTGCGCGCGCGCACGCATGTGTGCACGTGTGCATGTGGACAGCAAAGGTTGAGGTCTGGTATCTCCTCCCATTGTTCTCCACTTTAATTACTGAGGCAGTATCTCTCACTGAGCCTAGAGCCTGACAATTCAGCTACTCTAGCCAGCTAGCTTGTCCAGGGCATCCTCTGTCTCTGCCTTCAGTGTTCTGGAATTACAAGGGGCAGCCATGCCTGCTCAGCTTTTGTGTGGGTCCTAGGAACATCAGTCTCCACATCCGTGTGCAAAGCACTTTATCTAGCCTTACGGGGTTTTGTTTTGTTCTGTTTTGTTTTGCTCGCTTTCTGACTTTGATTTTTAATAATTTTGCTCACACGGTTTAAATATCTAGCCTTTTAGATCATTAGGTGACAGCATATCCTAGAAAGAGCAACTTGTAACTGTGTCCACTGGTGTAAAGTGACGGTTACATGCCTCAAGCTGACGGACTCTACTTCAGAGTAGGACGTGTGACTCTTTCATTGTTGTTGTTGTGCAGATTCTTATTCTCAGCAGGTTGTGGTTTTTGATTTTGTTTTGGGGATGTTTTGGGGTATTTTTTGTTTTGTTTTGTTTGTTGTTTTTGGTTTTTCTTTTAATGAACCATTTGCTCTCAGATGAAGGATGCAAATAGTTGCAGAAATAGATCAGCTTAGAGGATCAAAACACATCCATAAAGAGACGATTGGAAGAGCCTGTTTCTTTACACTACACGATCACTCATGAAACAGTTAACAGTTTGTCCTGGCAAGAGTGTTTTTCTTGCCTCAGCTCTTTGAATCGGCATTGACAACCCCCTGGCATTGATAACTGGTACCAAGTAAGCCATTGCTGTAACTGATATGGGCTGTGACGTGAAATCCAGAGCCACTGCAATCATTTATGATGGAAGGATTGTGTTTCCAGTAAGACCCTTTATCTTGATTACACATTAACTTACCTGTAGCATGATAAACACATCTGGTGCAACTGTAACTTTATAGCTTTGAAAGCAAGACACTCCTTCCACTCCTGCCCATCCACCTCTTGTCAACCAAATCTCTATACAATATCCTGACCCTGTCTTCTTCTCTCAAGCTCCTTTTCCATTCCTACTTACATGGATGTGGTCTATATTTTGTCTAACTAGACCTGATGAATATGTTCACTGAATAAAATTCTATTAGGAGGCTAGTATATATCCTTAAAAGAAAAAATTAATAACAATGGCAACAAAGGATGATGAGAGACTTATGCTGTGTTTGAAAACACAAGAGAATATCAAAGAGATAGGTCAGGAACTAAGAGCACTTGCTGCTCTTGCAGAGGACCTGGGTTCAGTTCGCAGCATCCACATGGAAGCTCACAATTGTCTATGACTACAGTTAAGGGGATCTGACACCTTCTAATCCCCAGGAGCACCAGGCATGCACAGGGCACACATACATACATGCAGGCACAACTCTCATACACACAGAATAAAAAATAAATAATTCTAAAAAGAATGCAGTAGAACCCAAAACAAATGCTAAGGGAAAGGGTAAAAAACATATATGAAAAGCGATACATATATCTTTGACTATAGAAAAATCTGCCTCCAAAATAAAGGGTGAACCAGTACTCAAAAGTAAATTGCAACATGTATAGATTAGTAGAGGAGAGGAGAGCCCACTGAATGTTGGGAACTCTAAGACTCTACATGTCTTTAATACTGAAAACCAAGGAGTGATGATTGATCTTGGTTGTCAACTTAACACTCATCTGAAGAAGGAACTCAATTGAGAAACTGTCTCCATCCGATTAGTCTATGGCTAAGTCTCTGTCATATTTTCTTGACTGGTAATGAATGTATGCCCACTATAGGTTATATCATCTCTGTGCAGGTGGGCCTGGGTTATGTAAGAAAGGTAGCTGGGGAAGCCAGGAAGAGCAAGCTGAGAAGCTCGCCTTACCTAACATCCTTGGGACTATCATGTGAAACCTTTGGGGGATGTATGAACATGCTGTAATTTATACCATGCTCAAAGCTAAGAATATCATCAGAGAGCTTTGAAAATCTGTAGCAGATTCTTCTGTTTTGCTGTATTTTGCCAACCTGAGTGGTTTCACCTATGTGTTTTAAAAGTGCCTTGGTTTATGTTTCTTTTTTCCATAATTACAAAAGCCTCCATGAAACTGTTATAATATTAGAACATGGTATTTAGGGTGACTTAAAGCTTAGCTGGGGCCATGGTCACCCATATTTGGCTACAGTGCAAACTGCCTTTTATTCCCTTTAAGAGGAGAGCTACTGTTTGTGCCAATATATCTGTATTTTATACTCAATGAGCTTATGTTATTCTAGTGCTTATCACAAAGGAGTGACTTACTATTCATCAAATTAATTCATAATTAAAAATTAAGACAAAAGATTAGAGGTGAGCCTTCCAGCTGGAGCACCTCCCCTGAAGTAAGGCATAGAGTCTTGTGTGAATATTGCTAAGCCAGGGACAAGGTCTTAAAATATCTACCGCTAATCCTAGGAGAAACCTGTACAAAGCAACTTTCCAGATCGGGGATATCTTATAGACTTACCTAATCATCTCCTTTCTTAGCCAAGGAAGCAGTTTTCTCCTTCCCTGGAAAGCCAGGCCTAATGGGAAAAAAAGAATGTCAGCCACATTTACCAAGCAAAGGCACAGATGGTAGCTTCACATGACAAGTTTTGATAGCATCTAACCAGCAGGGCGGGTACAGCTCTCCTCATGCTGTAGTGTACAACCAAGCACACATCAGCTAATAGGGTGAAGTGAAATCCCTATTTGCCTCTCCCCAACCCCAGTCTCACCTACCTCTCCACAGCAACTCCTCCATGTGGCCTTCGTTGCCTTCGTTCCAGTCCCCAGTCCTTCATTCCTGTAACACTTAAGGCAACCTTCTTTTTTTTCTTTTTTTTTTTTTCTTCTTCTTCTTCTTCTTCTTCTTCTTCTTCTTCTTCTTCTTCTTTTTGCATCAATGTCAATAATTATGCTATTGAAAGAGGGCTCAATACCTGTGGCAATATTTAGATATGAAGATAATCTTTGGTATCATCTGGCAGATAAAAATTGGTGTGCTCGTCATCTTTTTAAAATAAGAAATAAATTTTTTCTCACTTGACTGCTTTTCAAAGACTAGAGTAGGTGTCTTTTGACATAAGATGTACTTCAAACAAATTTTGAGAATTTCAATTTGTCTGAATACAGAATGAGGCATAATTGATTTTTTGACAGTTTTTTAATATTCAGTGAGCTCATCCTTAGATTAATGTGAATAGGATCTACAATATCTGCAACAGGGATATGTCAATTATCTTCAATCATATTGTCATTTTGCTGTATACATGAACCTACCTCACTATTATGAAAAGCTGTTAGTTGACGTGAAGAATGAAGGTTTATGATTAATCAGATTTCAGGCTTATTGTGAGTATCGTGTACACCACACAGAGATTGATATATAATAACCCTTATACGTACTCAACATTGAACTTCTGTAGAGAGGTTCACATCACACTGGACATTGTCTAGACTGAGATAATTTAAGGGTTGCCTCTGGCTAGTGAGGATCCAGACTTGGAGACAAATCATCATCATAATTCTACAAAAATTACTATACAGTTAGAGAACACATTTTTGGATACCCAGAAGAGAATAGGGTTGCTTTTTGGTCAAGGAAAGATACAACAAGAAGGCAAAATATAAGTACAGTAAGTAGCACCCTAGAATTTGATAGCATTTGGAAGGTCAAAGCAGAGAGCCATGAAAAGGCATAACCCACTCACCCACACACCTCCGCACCCTCAGGTCTAGAGATTGGTACATTGCATATGGGGTATGTGGACAAAGAGATTGGTACACTGCATATGGGGTATGTGGACAAATAGGAGAAAAGTCTGCAAGAAGAACAAGAATGTCATACCAAGGACAATATCCCCTTCTTCTGGACAATCATAATTGCATAGAAGACAACTCTAATGTCTACATAGGCAATGACCATGTAGGAAAGTGGGAAGCCTAGTTAGAAGGCCATTGAAAACCTAGATGAGATGTGTGGACAGTCTGAAGAACAGCAGCTGGGACAGAGGTGGGGCAAGAAATGTACCTGGCATAGCAAGAGACACAACCAGAAGAATCTCAGTGGCACATAGCAGTACTCATTTCCAGTCCCTCCTCACCGTAAGCCGGATTTGAGTAAGCAGCTGGGCTAAAGGTCTCTGTCATAATTTGCTTTCTATTACTGTGATATACACCATGAACAAAAGCAACTTGGAGAGGGGAGGGTCTATTGGGCTTACCGACCATATTCTAGTCTACTCTTGAAGGAAGACAAGACAGAAACTCAAGCAGGGCAGAACCTGGAAGCAGGATTGAAGCAAAGACCACGGAGTACCTCTGCTTACTGCCTTGCTACCCATGTCTCACTCATCTTGCTTCTTCTTAAACAATTCAGGACCACCTACCCAGGGGTGGCAGCACTCACAATTGGCTGGGCTCTCTTATATGGATCATTACTCAAAAAACTGTCTCCCCCAGACTTACCTACAGGCCAATCTGATGAAGGCATCTTCCCAGATAAGTCTAGCTTGAATCGAGATGGCAAACACCAGCCAGCATCTCTGTCCTATATTTATTTCTTCTTGTTTCTTTTTGGATCAACTACTATCTCAGGACTATGTGTGACATGCACATGTGTGTAAAAATGTGTGCTAAGGTATGCTTGTGCATGTGTTTAATGCATGTGTAAAAAGGCAATCGAAACTTACAAGATTCTTCTCTTTCTTCTTTCTTTCTTTTCCTTGGGGGGGGGGTACTTTTCCAGATGAGGATCTTACTATGTAGCTTAGGATGGCCTCAAACTCAGGATTCTCATGCTAAAGTCCTCTGAAGGCTGAAAGCTCAAATGTATGTCATGATACCTTTCTTTTTCTTTCTTTCTTTTTTTTTTTTTTTTTTGGATTTTCATGATTTTTTTCTTTTTTTATTAGATATTTTCTTTATTTACATACCATATGATTTCTCTTTTCCCAGTTTCCCCTCAAAAAAAAAAAAAAAGCAAAACAAAAAACAACAAGAACAAACCCCTGTTGTCTCCCCCCTCCCCTGTTGCCTCCCCCCTCCCCCTGCTAACCACCCCACCCTCTCCCACTTCCTGACCCTGGCATTCCCCTACACTGGGGCACAGAACCTTCACAGGGCCAAGGGCCTCTCCTCCCATTGATGATTGACTTTGCAATCCTCTACTATACACATGCTGCCAGAGCAATCAGTCCCACCATGTATAGTCCTTGGTTGGTGGTTAAGTCCCCAGGAGCTCTGAGGGTACTAGTTAGTTCATATTGTTGTTCATCCTAAGGGGCTGCAAACCCTTCAGCTCCCTTGGTCCTTTCTCTAACTCCTTCTTGGATACCTTACCTCTTGAAGCCTAGTTTTTGAACCAGAATATCATTTTTAGTCTACAACAACCAATGCTAACAATAAAGTCAGTAAAGAAAGATCCTCTTACTTTTAGTAGTAGAAACTGTCTTCAAACAACAAAGGACAGATATATAGTAGGGATGGAAGGCTGGAGACAAGACTACCATATACCACATAGTCTGTAGAACCATTACTACATGCAAGGTCTATCATGTGCTCTCTTTAGAGAGACAGCATGTGCTGTAATTGGGCCTGTTTAAAGCATTGTTGACTCAGTGGTGAAGGATGTTGCTAGGAAGCAAGGAAGACAACCCCAAGTAGCCCCAAGACAGAGAGCCTGACCATGGACATGCTCCCCAAAACCACTGAGTCCTAGCTCTACAGCCTGTAATGAAAGAACCAGAAGCACATGTCCCCAGGAGAACCATCTATTTCTGAGATGCCCTGTAGATCTCTTCCTCATTATCTTTGTGGAAAGCCCTGGCTCCTTTTAAATCAATGCTCATCTCTGTAGCAGACAGTTTTGAAGATGTACCTTCCAACACTCTGCTCTTACAGTGAAGGTTTAAAATGTTCCCACTCTGCCTTTAGGTTGGATGCATATTGCTTCTGACGCCTACTCTACAGAAGTTCAAATAATCCAGCCTTGGTGTTTCTTACTCAGGTACTCAGTCAGATAAACGAGGCTGTCTATCCAACTGCAGCTTTCTCCAAAGTCCAGGGCTTGGACAGGGGTACAAGTCTCATGTAATCATGCACAAAGGGTGATGTGTAGTACAATTTTTAATTGTCATTTCCATTTCTTCTTGAGTCCAGTTTCCCGGTCTCTTTGTCCTCTGAGATATCACCAGAATTACGCCTAATGCTCTGCTTACAGAACTCTAGGTTCTTTCTAGTTTGCTCTATCACATTCTCCCAATCTATGCCCACAACTTGTTTCCAAAGCCACCTTATATGTTTTAAATATAGTAATAACTCAATTCTGGTATCAGTTTTGTCTTAGTCCATTTTCTGTTGCTAGACAGAAAATTATAAGGACATGAGATTTAATTAGCTTACATTCCAAGGGTACAAGGGTCCTCATTCTTACTGACAAGAGTCCCAAGGTAGCATGAGGCAGATCATGGCAAGAGATAGGAAACACACATCTGCATGCCTTCTGAGCTCTTTCACTCTTCTCATGAAGCCACCGGTGTCCAATCTAGGGTGCTCTGTCTTGATAGCTTTATGTAATCCTAATACCTTCCAAAGATTCTACTTCTAAGCCACATAATTAGATTAAATGTCTATCTCTTAATACCTCACCACGGGGATTACACTCAACATGAGTTTTGGAGATAAATGTCAAACCATAGTTTCTCTTGAAAACATTAATAGCATTCAAAGAATTTCTAGGTCTGAAAAAGTAGCTCAGTTGAAAAGTTGCAAAGTGCCAGCCATGCAAGAATAGGGTCCTGAGCTCAATCCCCAGAATCCATTGTGTGTGTGTGTGTGTGTGTGTGTGTGTGTGTGTGTGTGTGTGTGTGTGTGTGTGCGCACGCATGCGTGTGCTGAGGATTTACAAGGGAGATTGATCCCTTGCATTCGCACAAATGCACACACCCTCACATGCATGCACACACATATGCACACATACAAAAAACATGAATGATAACTCAAAATAATTGCTATTTTCATGTGCATGTATAGTGAGTACATATTTATAAACAAGCCAAGAAAGTTGAGAAGAGATATGAAAGAAGATGAAATGTTTTTGGAAAGAAGAAAACAGACCTGAGAACAGACAGCATAAGGATCTCTAATGGATTCTAATAGCCCTGTGCTTTGTTGAATGTTAAGTGAAATAAAGCACGATTTGGTTGAGAGCAGGAGACTGATCCAGAACCAGGAAGATGTATCCTAGGATGGAGGAGCATGAAGGACCTACTGCTCACCATGCTGCTGGCCTCTGGGAAATGTTCTAATTCTGACTATGGACAGGAAACAAGAAAAACCAGAAGAGCTTTTAGTTTTTGGCTCTCTTCACAGACAGAGGCAGAGTCATCCACACTGGAACAGATCTGGGATATTGAAGCTAAAACCTGGGAAGAAAGCTTCAGAAATCTGACTTTTTTCTATAGCAAATGTTACTGAACAGAGACCAGTGTGTGAGCTGTATCCCAGGTTGAAGTCCCAGGACTGCATGTCGTTCTATGCTGATTTCCTTGGAGGTCTATGTGAACACACTGGGAACCAGAAGCAGGGTCTTCAGGCAAAGCTATAGCCCAGGACCCACAGCATTTGCTGTTAGATTGAAAGTGATCCAGTTCACACTGTCCCTGTGTGGAACCCAAGGCAAAATCAGCCACCCTGGAGACAGATGCGCCTAGGAGCATCTACGTCCTTTGGGCACATTTCCACTTTGTTTCCTAACCTTTTGTCCTCAAGATACAGAAAATTCTAGAGAAAGGAAAATTAATATCTAACCTTTCTAATAAACTTAGATGAAGTAATCCCAAACACTAGGAAAGTAAATCCAAGATAATGAGGTTTCTTCAGAGTGCCAGGATGATTTAACATTTAAAAATCAATGCAAACCTCTATATTCATAGATTTTAGAGGGGGAAACCAATCTCGGTGGATTCAACAAAAGCAATTAACAGAACTCAGCACCCACTCACTCCTGACTGAAACAAAGCAAAACTTCTTAGCAAACTCGACAGACAACGGAAGACGCTGTGCCTTTCCCCTACCAATTACTGAGAGAGGTGCATTCAGTGCTTCCACAAAATTATCAGCGCTGACCTTTTCTTTGGCTGTCTATAATATACCATTGGCTTTATCTGTTTCAAATCTCTCTTATGAGGAACATGAGACACTGGAATACCTAAGCCTTTTTCTTTGAACAGGGCAGCATTACCGATGGCTTCTTTAGCTCCAGGGGGCCTATAGCCAATCTATTTTTCTAGTTTCATTGTCAACTGGACACGATTTAGAACCATCAAAGAAAGATTTTCAGTGACTCTAGAGTGGGTTGGCTTGTTAGAATGTCTGTAGAGACTGTCTTGATTGCCTTCACTGATATAGGAAGATCCAGCCTGAAAGTGGACAACACCATTTCCTGGTTTGGGCTCTGGACTATGTAACACTTAGCTGAACACTAAGCCATGCCTTTGCATGCATTCCCCTCTGCTCCTGGTGACTATGAGCCTTAGCTGCTTCAGGTCCCTCTCTTGCTTTTCAATGTAACTTAGAATCATAAGCCAAGTAAACCCTTTCTCATTTACGTTGCTCCTCATCGAGGCATCTTACACATTAGGAATGAGGCTAACACCAGCACTGTATGTATGCTAGTCTTTCATGCGTTCTTCTGTTCCTTTGTTGCTATCCTGTCACCCAATACTTCAAAATGTGAATCTTGTAATGAGCACTTACCTTGTATTTTGTCTGCTAACTGTTTTAATTGGCCTATGGATTCTTTGTATATTAAGCGGTGTTATTAATACATTTTAATTGAAATATACTATCTTAACTCTTGTTTCCCATCTGGACCACGCATTCTTTAGTGTTATCTTATTTTTAGTTATTTATCAAAATTAACACTCTCTCACCACCAGGAATAGAAGTGAACCAGTCAAAGGTTTGTGGTTTTATAATAGGGCTTCACAAACATTCAGGTTCGAAAGTAAAGCCCTGGGTTCAGGAATTTCCCAAGTGCTCTTTGGGTCTTGGGCCCCAGAAATCAGATGAGATCCCTATTGCCACAGATGAAATATTTTAATAGAACCCTAGTGGTGGTGGAATGTGCTTGACCCAGGACGTAGGAGGTGTGGCTTTGTTGGAGTAGGTGTGGCCTTGTTGGAGGAAGTGTGTCACTGGGGCGGGGGGGGGG
>JADRCD010124587.1:0-10456 GCA_019843815.1 Montemys delectorum
TATCCCAGACACCACACACACACACATACACACACACACACACTATATATATATATAGTGTGTGTGTGTGTGTGTGTGTGTGTGTGTGTGTGTGTGTGTGTGGTGTCTGGGTTAGTAATATAGGTTTGTAAGGGGTGGTATGAGGTGTGTGTGGTTTGTGAGGATACAATGAGGTGTATGTATGGTTTGTGGAGGCAGTATGAAATATGTGTGGTTTATGGGGTAGTGTGGGGTATGTGGTATATGTGTAGTTTTGTAAGGAGTGTGGTATGCTGTATGTGGTTTGTGGTGGTGGGTTGGTTTGGGGGTTGTGGTACACAAGGCATGAGGGGTGTCTAGTGCCTTAACTGGTTTGGAGGGTGTGGCTCCCATGGATCTTATCTGAGATGGAGGGTGCGGCTCCTGTGCCTGGTACCTTAAATGATGAGAAAGTCTTGTTTCACCTCGAAGCGGCGACTGTGAGGTTGGGAGCTCGGGTTACAGTTCTCAAGGGCGTGTGGCAGTTCCACTTCCAGCAGAGTCAGCTGCAGACTTTTCATGGACATAGGCTTGGGCCCATCTGGTTTATTAATAGAGCACTGCTAGCATGATGGCCCACCCATAGCACTTTATCACCAGATCCCAAGTAATGGCAACATACTCAGGCCTCAGCCACTGGGCCACAGCCAGCTGAGTTCATATAGATCCCTAAAACCTGACAGTGGGGTTTCTGTTTGCTAGGGTACACTTGCAGGGGTGGGGCCCATCTCCACAGCAGCAAACCTTTCCTTAGGTCAATGTCACGCTCATGCTAACACTCCCGAACCTCGGATGTGCCCTCCTCCTAGCCCCGGTTGTCCTTTGCCCATCAAAGCCTTGTGGTTTTGTGCACAGATCTTTTACTATGCCAGGTGGCTGTGGTGGGTAGAGAACCCACCCAGACATCTCCAAGGTGTTCACAGGGCACGAGGGAACGGGTCATGTTACCTCTGTTCAGTATCAGCGCCCCCAACCCCTCCCTGCTCTCTCTTCTTCCAGCCTTCGGAAGTGAAAACACCATTCTGTAAAGAAAGGCCCGGTGTTGCACCTCATCCAGAGTCCCTGGGCCACATTTGGGAAGGGACCACAAATCTTCAAAGGCAAAACTGGCCCTGGGTGACTTGGGGGGGAAGGCGGGGGGGGGGGGGGGGGCGGGGAGAGCTTTGCAGGTTTTAATAAGAATTAGACTAACAGCACCCTGATGCAGGGAGGAGTCCCAGAAAGAATTACCAAGTGTTTTCATAGGCTTTTAGCCTCCCCTTACCCTCAAGCTGGATTGTTAACTAAAGCTTCTGAAACAGCAAGTCCTCCAGAAACTATTACCAGTCTCCCGTCCATCCGGGGACTGAGGGCACTCCCTGCTTGGTGGGAAGATCAAAAGTAGGCCATGGGTGGACTGACTTGGATGGCCGTCTCAGAGTACAAGCAGATAGCCCCCCCCCGCCCCGCCCCGTGATCCCAATCTTCTCCCACCCTGACCTCACTCAGAAGAAATCTGGCTCAGTAGGAGAATCTTTGCCCAGCATGTGCTTGGCCCTGGGGTCCATCCCCAACACAGTTAATTAATGAGTGAGATCCAGGAGAGTCACCCTGGGACTTGAGATGTGCCTCGGGGTTACAGTATTAGCCTAGCATGCAAAGGGCCATGTGTTCAATATCAATTCCCATAAAAAGGAAGGGACATACCGCTTGGCTCCAGCCGGGCCTCTTGAGATGCACGGACTTCAACCAGTCAAAATTCTGAAGAATTTGGTAACTTTACAGTAAAGAGGAAGCCACCAGCTGTCTCTTTCCATAACCTTGGCAGAGTGGACAGGAAATGTCTGGCACCACCTTAGCCTGCCAAGGGAAGAATGGGCCACAGTTCCACCTTGGAATTCAAGGTTACAAAGAAAAAAAAATTACTTTCCGTGGGCATAAAGATTAAGCCTAAACAAATTATATCTAAAATATCACTGGATGCCAAGGTCGGTGGCACATGTCTGCAGTCCCAGCATTGGGCAAGCTGAGGAGATGCAGCAGTCAGGGCTGCCTTAGGCAACAGTGAGATTGTGTCTCAAAAGCAAGGAAGGGGAGGAGGAAGGAGGAAGCAGGGAGCAGAAGAAGGAAGGGGAAGGAAAGCAGCAGAGTTGGCTTCCTGCATCCTACTCTCTGCCCTAGTCTAGCTCCCCTCTTTTCCTCTATTCGAAGTCCAAAAATCCAGCATGGCCTCTTCAAGAAGGGCTCCTCAGCAGCCTCCCCCAAGAGACACACGGAAGTCCAAAAGCAGGAAGTCCATTCATAGACACAAAGTTTGTCTTTTCTTTTTGTGCCAAGGGGACTTTGGCACTCTCCCTTTCCAGTGTCCACCTTGCTCTCAGAGAAGCCTCAGCCTGAAGAGACAATCCCACAGCAAGTACAGTCAAGGAGAGCTTTAACGGTAGAGAAAAGCTTTAACTCTTTCTAGGAATCATGGAAACTGAAGGCCTAGACCTGGGAGGGCAACTTTGCTGGGGGCACAGGCAGCCCCCCCGCCCCCACTCAATGGGATGGCCTAGCCCTTGCCTTACTTGGTACGCCCTTGGGAAAGAGCTTAACTGCCACGGACTGGGGGTTTTCTTTCGGGGGTCCCTTGTACCGTGGGACGATGGGTTCTGGCCAAGTGTGCACAGGATTTGGCTGTGACAGACAGACTTACACAAGCAGTGTATGATCTGAGTGTATTTCTTAAAAATGGCATGAGACTTTTACAGTCATTGCAAAAGAGAAATGAGAAATCTAGCAGCTCAGTACTCGAGGTACATCTGGGGCTACCTAAAATACATTGGGTCTAAAAACAGCAGCCATGTCCTCTGGACTGGTGCAGCACCCCCCAGGCTCTGAGCACGCTCGGGCCACATGGGCCCAGCCAGAGTCCTGGGGGGCTGTGGACTGAGTCCAACTGCTCAATGCAGACTCCTCTATCTAGGATACTGACTGCTGCACACTGTCTCTCACACACACACACACACACTCAGCTCAAGGTCCCGCCCATCCTAGGTAAAACCGCCCACTATGCTAATCTTTTGGGCTAGTAGAGACTTGTCTTTTGCTAATTTTTAGGAGTGGTTCAGCTGCAGTCTTTGACTGAGAATGAGGATTCTACTTAACCTTGCCCTGGGATAAGTCTCCCATTCTGTAAGCTTCAACGCTGTATTCCCTTCCTTATTTCCCTAACAGTGCCAGAGGCAATGAGTCTGGGTGGGTAACATTCTTTACGGAACTTTCAGGCCAGGGTTTGGCTAGGATGTTGGAACATTGGTAAAAGGTCAGAGAGAAATGTCTGATTTTTTTTCTAGCTGTCATATTTTGGTGGGCATCTAGCACAAGAGTACGAGGACATATCTGGGCTACCTCTGAGTTAGGGGGTGCCAGGCGACAATGCGGGTGCAGGAGACTGGCTTTCTTTAAGCTTACGCCTCAGATACTGCAAGGCCTGAGTGACACTTAACAAAGGAACGGACCTCAGGGAGCACTCAGCAGGGTGGCTCAGCACCAGCCCTCAGAAGTGCTGTGAGGAAATGGCTTAGACTCTTCTTCCCCAGAGGGCTGGGGAGGAAGAAGCCACCGTCTGAACTCAACCTCCCCACTGAAGGGCTGATTCTCTGTGGCTCTGAGCCCCTTGACTACCCTCACCTGGCTGCCTCCTCAGACTCCTCCCAGGCTCGATACACCACCAAGGGCCCTTTCTCTGGTTGTCCTTTCCCGCAAGGGGCATTGCAGGCTACACTGGTTGGGGAAGCCAATCTGTGAGGTGTGAAGAAGAGGTTCCAGGGGAGAGCATCCTCCCTGAGAGAGTGCTCTGGAGGTCAGCTAGAGCACCTGGGTTGTCCTGTTCAGAGGTACAGCAGGTTAGGTTGCAGTCAGTTACCTGGGGCACGGCAGGGAAGATGAGGAAGACGCTATTCGGCCGATGACAGCACTGAGAATGTACATAGCCTTGCTTGGAAGCGTGCGGGTGAGTCAGAGATGTTGGCATAGGCACCACACGGGCCGTGTTTATGACTAGCCCAGCTGGTGCTGACTCCATCTCAGAACACTCACAAGTAATTTCATGAGCGGGCTGCAATTCACGCCTGGATCTGCTCTCACGGCAACCTGTCAACACTCAGACACAGCTTGGTTGGACACATTTTCCAGGTGTCACCAGGTGATTCAACACATGGAGGATCGGCCTTCCCTCAGCACAGGAAGACAAGCACGACGCAGCAGTCCTATCCGGAGGCTGTCCCCAAGACTTGGAACTCTACCTGCTTTCAGTTATTTACTTATTGATTTGAAACAGGGTCTCACTGTGTAGCCCAGGTTAGCCTTGAGCTCACTGTAAAGCCCAAGCCGCCTTTAAACTCATGATCCTCCTCCTAAGTGCTAGGATGACAGGTATGTGCCACCAGGCCACACTTCATTTCCTTACCTTATCTCTAAGACAGTGCACTCATTCCAGACTCTCCCCCAAGGTAATTTCAGCAGGAATTCTCCCCAGATCTATTGCCCCAAACATACTTAATCTGACACGGCCATTCGTATTCCTTCTGGGGTCCTCTTTGCATGGCTGACTTCAAGCAAGCTAATTAATTATTTTAGAAGCCACGATTAAATCGACACAGTGATTAATCTGATAATCCTTTTTATGAAATTCCCTCGGAAACGCTAACTTTTCATCTTTTGAAACTCACTGTGTAAATTACTCTGAAGATTACATTGTACCAGCTTTTGGCTCCGTAAATCTTAATGGCAATGTTTTGCCAAAAGCAATAAAAGCAGCCTTGGATTTATCAGGTCAATCAGGGAAGAGGCAGGCAGGCAGGAAATTGAAGGTGACTCACACTTCGAGGGGGTGGGGCGGGGCGGGGGGGGGGGGGGGGGGGGGGGGCGGGCTTGACTGAAACCGTTGAAACTTGCCACCTTGCCCCCGTGCAGGCATGGAGGTGAGTAGCCTCAGGAAGCAGAGGGGCGGGCAGAGGGGCGGGCGTGCAGAGCTCCAGTCACAGCTGCCAAGGCTCCCTGTCTGAGAGAAGAGAGGAACAGTACAGTTCTTACAGGTGGAAGCCTCCCATTCTTGCCCCTTCTCCCTACCCTCAACATCTCCCCCCAGGGCACGGGGCTGGGTCTCACTCAGAACACCACCGGAGTTCTAAGCTTAGAGGGCGCCTGCGATAGCCCCCAAGCTCCCTAGGCATAAGGCAGAGACAAGGAGTATGCTTAGGCTCTCGTCTTCCTCTGCTCTACCCAATGGGCAGGGTCCTGGGCCTCTCAGGCTCCCTCGAATTGCTCCAATCTTACTTTAGATGTTATCCACCATGATTTCCTACAGCCTGGCTCCAGTGACCAAGCCTATCCAAGTGCAGCATCCCCTTCTACTGTGTAAGCTCCTTTTCTACTTAGTAGCTACACACTAAGCCTCACTGGAAGTGAATTACATTGCTCTGCAGCTTGTATGAGGTGGCGGGCACTGGCACGGGCCTCTACAGATGGAAGGACAGGTGGAAGGCAGCACCTTCTGCACCTAGACCCCCAACTATCCAGCTGTCTGAAAGTGTTTATTGAACACCTACTTTGTTCCAGGCTCTAAGGACTATGGAATGAACAAGGTAGAGTCCTCCTGTCCTCCTGATGGTAGAACGAATAGGCAGTAAATTCTATGAACATGAGGGGAGATGGGAAGGGGACAGAGCCAGTAGAGGGGTCAGGACAAAGGCCTGGGAGTCTCCCTAGCGGTGCCCTAGCTTTGGCTCTTCCTCTCTGAGATGACATTTGAATAGAGAACTGGAGATGGAGCACAGAACCACACAAAAGCAGGAGGAAGAGCACTGAAGGTAGATTGAGCCGCAGGTGCCAAGACCCCAACCAGGCACACCCTTCCCTATCCCAGGAGCAGCACCATGGCTGGACTAAAGGGAGCCCCGGGCAAGACACCAAGGTCAGGTAGCTTGGCATCCCTATGCCGTGGAAAGAGCTGAGATGTAGCCTTTCTGCGCATCTTACAAGGAAAATGCATCGATCTGTTGCCTTGTTCCCGTCTGAAAGGTATACCCCAGGCAGGTCACATGCTTCCACTGGCTCAGGTGAAAAGGCTTCAGGGCTCAGTGTTTCCAGATCTTGGAAGCCTCACTGCCAGGAGTCAACGGTGTGGCCCGAGGAAACCAAGACACCCCACACAGATTCTGCACAGTCTCCATCTCTACTGCTCCCCCTCTGGGGCCGGAAGAGGACCAACCCACAGCTTCTGTGTCTTTTCTCCTAGCCGGGCTACTCAGATGACAGCTAAAGACAAGGCAAGCTGCTTCACCTTCCCCAAGTCCCGACAGAAGGAGTTTATGAGGAAGCTCATAGGAACCCTGAGAGCCTACTGACCCTCTCAGGTTGCACCGCAGAAGAGTCTCAATGTGTGGTAATTATTTGGTCAGTGAGGACTTGAGTTGTCCTCTGGAGAGTGACAGGACAGTTTGTCTCCTTCAGGAGATGGTGACCCACACCCGTCATCCCATGCTGGAGTTACTCTGTTCTTCTCATGATGCCACTCCCCCAGCTGGGGCAGCTTGGAGGAGAAAGGATGCTGAGCCTTCCTCTCAGAGGAGGGGCATCCTCTTAGCTCACTCTTCCACGAACTGGACAGGGAGTCTTTCAGACAGAACCTGTCTTTGGCCCTGGGTCTCATCCCTGTGGCTTAGCAGCGTGGTCATGGAAGCTTTTCTGGAATGGGCTAGCAAGGTGTGAGGGCCTAAGCATGTGTCCGGAGAGCTCTGGCACCTGTTTGATACTTCCCAGGTTGATGGTGGCATTTCTGGTGTGAATCCAGCCCCTGGAGTACATCCGTGTATTCAGGTCCTGGCTCTCTTGTGGGTGCCAGGCTCCTCACCTCTCCTGCTCCAGGACCACACCACCTTCCAGAATGACCCCCATCATGAACAGGGCTAGAGTCTTTCCTCCCTGTTGCTTTTCCAGTGAGGCCTCTTTCCCCTACCCCCCTAAAGCCATACAAGCACTTCCGAGAGAGCCACATCGACCGCCCTCTAGGTTGCCATGGAAACAGAGCTTTCTTTCCTCCCTCCTGTTTACCTTGGTCAGGGGACTGCGGCAGAAAGCAGCCTGTCGCAGGAGGAGAAGGGAGGGCGGGGGTGTGGGGGTGGGGGCGGACAGCGGGAGGGGGAATCAGCTCGCCTTAAACCAGATCATTCCGGTTTGGAGTGGTTCTTCCCCACCCCCCACCCCCCACCCCGCAGCCTTAGGCCCCTCTTGCAGTACAGCACTGCATTACCACACAGGGCTGTGAAGGGAGGGAGGATCCTCACCCTGCGAAGCTTTAGTGGAGAAGGTCCTAGGCCCGTGGTACCCCTGCCCTAATTCCATGTGGATCTGTCTCCCTCAAGGCCAGAGTTTGGCATCCGGTGCCAAACACCTCTGGAGGTGCTGCCCCAGGGTGACTGCTGTGCTCACGTTGTCCTCCACCCCAGGATAAAGAGATGGGAGCTAAAGGCCAGGCCTTGCTCTGTATATGTACTCTTGAGTTCCCTGGCCAAAGTGGCCCTCACCCCTATTTACCAAAAGGATCGTTGTTGTAGCCTCGAACTTAAAATTTCCCAACTGCCTTAGAGCGTGAACCCCGATTATATATCAGTGCCTTCCGAGCACTACCTCTCCTCGCCTGACTTTCCACGTCTCCTTTTGCAGTTTTTCTGGTTTCTTTGGTCGGCTTCCTCCTCTTCCAGAAAGGCACCAGAAGGGGGGTGATGTCCCTGAAACACTTTGTAGCTCTTAGTGCTCCTCTGAGACCTGAGCTAACATACTCTGTCCTCAGTACCTGATTTCTCTCCTCTAACTGGTTTGCTGGGTAGAAGCCCTGCCTGCCTCCCGGTGCTATTTGCCTGAATACAAGGTTGTGCCCCCGTGGCATCCCAGCCGGTTGCGTACCCACTAGATGCACAGCGTGGGCAGCGGCCCCTGCTAGCCGCGGTGCCCACGACCAGGCCCTGCGCTGCCCGCCAGGGGGCGGCAGAGAAACCTCCCTGGGCACCTTCTCTGCGAAGCACGAGGCCATCTTAAATTCGGAAAATCCTGACCTGGCTCCGCAGCTGTGTGGACACTGGGAGCTTTGCCGGGACAAGTGACTGGCGGTGGCACCTGGGGGACTGGGAGCTCGCTTCTAGCGCAGCTTCCCGTCCCAGCCACTGGCTTCATCGTGCTGCACTGCGGCTCCGCGGAGCCCTGCCTACCTGGGGAAGAGTCTGGTCCTTTAATTTAAGCTCTTCGGCTCCGGGTCCTCTCCCCCCCTCCCCCCTCCATCCCACCCCCGGGCACCGGAAGGCGCAGGAAGACCCTTCCTCTGGCATTGGGAGAGCTGCTAACTCCCTTGGCAAGACTTTGGTGAACCTCCTGTGAAGGCTAAGACCTTCAAGCTTATAGTCCCACACAACGTTGTTTTTGTTTGGTTTCTGATTTTCTTTTAAGAAGCCCTGGCTGGCCTTGGAACTCAAATGTATAGACCAGGCTGGCCTCAGACTCACAGATCCACCTGCCTCGACCCAAATGCTGGGATGAAAAACAAGTATGCACCACCACCATGCCGGCCCCAGCCCAAATTTAGCCAAGCAGAAAGTGTTAGTACGGAGTGATGCTGGACTGCAGCATGTGGTAGATATATGGCTCTGCTACCCTGGAGGGAGAGGGAGTTTGTCTTGCAGTCTTGCAAAGCAGGTGTACAGGCTGTGCGCAGCCCCCATGATCCACATTCCTAAGGGTCCCATCTGCGTGGCAGGGAGTACAGGGTGAGCAAGGAGCAGATGCCAACATCTTGAGCCCTGATCTGAGTTTGCTTGCTGGCGGCCGGAATTCCCGTAGTAAATAAGGGACTCAGCCATAGGGTTACAATTAATGTGTTCCCGTACAAGGGGGTGGGAGAAATTTTGGAAATCGGTAAAGATAAGAACCTTCTCAGGCCCAAACTCTTGGTAGCTTTAATGAAAAGGATCATAAAAGATAAAGTGATCTGCTTGTCCCTTCTGGGGTGACATACACTGACACCTGATGTTTTTTCACAGATGCCATTGCTGTGAGGATCCCGGCTTGGTGTTGGGTACCAAGAACAGTAAGTGGTCCAAGTGTGTAGCTGTCTCTGTCCTCTCTTCGCCAGCCCAAGGGCTGTGCTGAGGAGCCGGCCCTACAAGGCAGGCCCTTCCTGCCTGGCTGCTGCGGGGACCTGAGAGAATCTCACTTCTGTGTGTAAGTCTGTGCTGTCTGAACCTTGGTGAAGCAGAAGGGCTATTCTGCAGGGTGTCCTGGGCACAGAAGGTCCCCTCCACCTCTTCTCACCCAGCTAAGGAGAAAAAAGAAAGTGGTACAATAATGTTCTTGTTTGACGTTATGAAGGGACAAGATAGTGAGGAATAAGCTTCGGGCAACACGATAAAACTACACACTTAGCCGGGCGGTGGTGGCGCACGCCTTTAATCCCAGCACATGGGAGGCAGAGGCAGGCAGATTTCTGAGTTCAAGGCCAGTCTGGTCTACAGAGTTCTAGGACAGCCAGGGCTATAAAGAGAAACCTTGTCTCGAAAAAACCAAAACCAAAACCAACAATAAAACCACACACTTAGAACAACAGAATTCTTTTTTTTTAAAACAAACTCCTCCTCCTTCATTTGTTCCTCTCTAGAACTGGCTCTTAAAGATTCCCATATACCAGCTGGGCTGCATGTGAACGAGTACAGAGCTTAACAGCTGTATCCTTTGAATCACTCCAACTACAGACTTAGTGAGAAAAGGTGTGTTTACACTATCTAGAAAGACAAGTTGTTTGGTTTTTATTTTGTAAGGAGAGGGAGATGGTAGCGGTCCAGCCCAGGGCCTTGCATGTCACAAGCTAGGCAGGTTTCCTACCCCGTTGCTATATACCCCAGCCTCCACTCGAGTCTCAATGCTACCGGACTAAATAGGCTAGACTAGGATGCTTTTTGTTTGTTTGTTTGTTTTAGATACTATCCTTTTTATCTCTAATTAAAATGCTACCTAAAAGCCGTCTCAATTTGAGACCTCCATGCTCTAGAGAGCAGCAATGACTAACACCTATGCGCTAGGACCATTAGGCATCAGTCTAAGTACTCCCCGAAGTCACTGAAGGCTGACAGAGATCTCAGGAGACACTATTAATCCACTTGAGGAAGAATGACACTGGCGCCATTTTTACTCTTATTTCAGTGGCTCTCATGGGAGGGAAGGGACCAGTCTGTTTGATCAGACTGTCACCCTCACGTCAAGGTGACAGGGCAAAGACAAGCAATGCTCATTCTGGCTATGGCTCTACAGTTCTCTGCTAGACAATTAGGAACAAGGAAGAGCAGCTGTGAGACAGGGGTCCCCAAATCTTTAAACCAGTTGATACAGAGCTGAGATTTGTTAAAATAACATATTTTATTTTAAAATA
>JADRCD010124594.1:0-12497 GCA_019843815.1 Montemys delectorum
TTCAGAACCTCGTCCTTTAGGGATGCACCCAGGAAAAAGTCAATGATTTCAGACTCCTTTATGGGCAGAGAGAACAGGTAGATCTCCTCCAAAGACTTGATCTTGATGTCCTTAACCAGGCGGCCCAGCTTGGTGACAGGGATCCCACTCCTTGTCTTCAGCTTTACCTCTGCGAGCCCCGAGGCCTCGACCATGGCCACGGCCCCTAAGACCACTGCTGAATCCGCCTTGACCTCCTAATCCTGGGCCCCCGGGTCCTCCTGGCCCTCCAGCTGCACGGGCATCATCCGCCATTGGTGTTTTCCCGGAGAAGAAGAAGCAGCTTTTTTTTTTTTTTTTTTTAATCAGTAAGCTAGAAGTGGTTTCCCCCACTGTCTCCAGCCTTGGTTTCTTAGGAGCTCCTAGCAAGTCTGAGCTTCCTCCTGAATTTCTTTCTAAACTAAAGAGCTCCATGCGAGAGGTAGGATTTGAGCCTATGTCTTATACCATTTCTGATGCCTGGCCCCATAGAACACTTTTTTGCTACGCAGTGTTTCAACAACAGTTCATAGGCAGTTGACTTAAAGATGTGGCATATATTAAGCACAGTGGGCATATATTTAATCAAGTCCAGCATGCAAGAAGATGAGTTCAAGGCTAGTTTGAACTACACAGCCTGAAGGAGTGACCAGCATCGAAAATGTCCTAGTTCTTGTCCTTCAGGTAAAGACTTCATAAAAAAAAAAAAAAAAAAAAAAAAAAAAAAGGATTTCTCTGTGTAGCCCTGGCTGTCCTAGAACGCACTCTGTAGACCAGGCTGGGCTCAGACTCAGAAATTGCCTGCCTCTGCCTCCCAAGTGCTGGGATTAAAGGCATGCGCCACCACTGCCCAGCTCAAGTACTATTTTTATTTTTGTCTATATCCCCACCTCCAAAACAGAGTTCATAAAAAGTATTTTGCAAGCCCTTTCCAAGCCTAGACTTCATTTTGGAAGGCTCTTCTGCTGTTTAGTGTAAACAAAGTACCCTGCCTTTGATCCCATGACCTTGAGTTAATAGTACCTTTTACTTAAAAGAGGTTCTAAGTTGCAGCCTTAGACTGAGCAAAGAAGAAGAGAAAAGGACTGTTAGACTGAAATAAATCCCATTGCTACATATTTATACACTTGGAATTGTGAAACTAGAATCAGTCTATGATGATACAAAACACATATCACCATAGCCAGAAGCTGAATTGTTGGCACTGTAAAATTTCACTGGGCCAAAAGCCATATATAGTTTGATCTTGACCCTCTTTAAGGTGCCAGGAAAAGTCTTTAGGCTGGATGTGTTGTTGACTGTTGTAATCCTAGATCTTGGGACATGGGGGAAGGAGGACAATGAGTTTGAGAGTAACTATGTGAGTCCCACACCTGCCTGAGCTACATTGCAACTGGCTGTTTCAAAAGGGAGGTGGGGGGGGTAAAAGAAGACAGTGTTAAAATCCCTTATAATCTGTGATAGTTATGTAAATAAATATACTGAAATTTGAACATGAGAGAGAAGAAAGGGCAACCATTAAGCAATCCTAGATTGGTGCTCCATTTTTAATGAAGGACTTAGTGTGCCCTACACGTGGAGACTTGCCAATGCTGTATATAAGGATGAGAATGTGGAAACACTGCTGCTTCCTTTGAGTTAGTTCTCTTTGATCCTCACTGGCTAGAGACTTCTGAGCAGGACAAGGAAAATGCTTTACAAATAGCGCTCATTAAAGGACCATCTCCTGATCTTTCAGATACCAAGATTGCAACAACTATGTGTTGTTTCACACTACTGATACAGATAACTGCATGTCTTAACTCTAAATTCCTTCATTGCTATTAAGCCAACAATTCTTTCACCTCTGAACTCCTTTACCACATGACTTCCCAAGAACAAAACTTTGTTTCTAAGGTTTCAGAATCACTGGTGCAGAAGCAGTAATGTATATGTTATAGTGCCAAGTAACTCGTAAACTTCAGTGATGAGAACAGCCTGCTCAGAGGTTCATCTGGCAACAGATTTCTCTTAATAAGTAGTTTTCAGTTACCGTTCTAGGTGTTTGTTCCAGTGCCCAAAAGGATTAGCCATTCTCTAGGAGGGGACTTAACTTCCTGAGGTGCTCATTCTTTCTCTCCTACTAACTATCTGCAGCACCTTCATATGTAAGGAGCAGAAAATGCAGCCATCTCTCAAACAGATTCAGTTTTGACCTGTGAGAATGGTTAAATGTTTCACTCTGGTTCAGTGATCTTTGACTTCTTACCATGCGACCTTACTTTTTTCCTCAAAGACTACATAATCACTCTTTAGAAAAAAAAGACCTGTGAGAGGTGGAAAAACATAAACTGTTAGGGTAGCTGTGGCTACAAAATCCATCCAGGACCATAAATGACTTCTCTGTATACTTCTAAAATATCAACTTTTAAAATCAAAATAACCAGTATAAAAATATTTTGTAAATTTCGCTTTGGTATTTTTTTCCCTAAATCAAAACTTTTTTTTTTTTTTTTTTACAGGGTGAAGCTGTTGGTTGCATTACTGCAACCATTGATACTGCAGGGGAAACAGACACTGTAAGTAATTGACCCCCTTGTGTGGAGCCTGGAGTTCTCCCTGCTGATTCCATAGCTTCCTGTAATCAATCGATCATTCAGTCGATCCTCTGGAGAGGATCTGTGATTAGTACCATTATTCATAGAATCCTCTAGAAATCGTGAAATCTTTAGAATAAATCACAGTTTCATAATACTTCAAACAAGGATGAGCTCTGTTTCTAATTGTCCAACTGGTAATAAGCAGTGAGACTTCTCTGGTGCATCACATTCCATTTTTCAGACTGACTGACTGATTTTCTATTAGGTGCTAGTTCTGCATCAATTACCCAATACGTTAAAACAAGGGAAGGAACAAATTAGGTAATTATGACAAAGCCAGAAAAGCATTGCAGGAGAATGTTTTCTGAATGTACTTTGCTATGGATGGGGTGACCATGGGCTAAAAGAAAAGGAGGAAAGTGTTTTGAGTGTTGAAAGATCACAAGGGTAGCTAAGGTGCATCTGCTGTTGACTTTGACTGACGGTTACACAGTAAGGTTAAAAAAAATGAAAGTTTTGTTTGTTTTTTGGAGGAGAAACTGGGAAAGGAGAGATTTACATGTAAATGAAAATATCTAATAAAAAAAGTTAAAAAAAATGAAAGTTTAGTCAGCAGTTTGCTTGAGGCTGCCTTTTACCCCTGAAACAAGTGCATATTAGTAGTTTTCTTATTCTGAATGAAGCAAGATAGGAGATAACTTAGGTAATAAAAGTCAGCTGTGTCAGAATAAATGACTCTTTGCCATTTCTGAAGTGACATTTCCGGTGTCCTCTCCTCTTTAGGGGCCTCTTGAGATGAAAGGAGAGTAAGGATCGTTTGTCAGATTAGTATAGAGAAGAGCAAGAGAACCTGTGCATATTAGAGAGTATTCTCAGAGCAAGGGAGGAAGCTCCGTAGTTAACTTCATCTGTTTCAACCAATATCATATAAGAAGCCACAGTAGTAAAAGAACATGGGTATTGCTGATGGAAAAATAGCTGTGGGGAGTGAAGTACTACCTGAGGAACTCCAGCTTCTTGCTTCTCTTACAAATTTGTATGGGGATGGGCAGATTTATTAGAATGATTTATCAGCTGTGGTCCAGCTAATCCAATAACACTTCCTATGTACGTTAAGGTCCAAGAATCCAGTAGTTGGTTAGTTCACAAGGCTGGATGTCTCAGCTGGTCTTCAGTATATCCCAGAATCCTGAGGAAGTAGGCTCTAATGCCAAGAAAGGAATGGGCTTGCTAGTGAGGACAAGAGCAAGCAGGCAAAGCTTCCTTCTTCCATGTCCTTTATATAGACTTCCAGCAAAGGGCAGGATCCATTTTAGAGGTGGTCTTCCCACTTCAAATGACCCAGTTAAGGCAAAAAAAGAAAAAGAAAAAAAAATCCTTCACAGGTGTGACCAGTGATTTGTAGGTTTTAGTTAATTCCAGATGTAGGCAAATTGACAACCAAAGAGTAACTATCACAACATCATTATCTTTCTTTTTCAGCAAATGCAAAGCAGCCCAGATACCAGCCGGTCTTCTGATGTTTTCAGCACTCAGCATGCTCTACGACAAGCTCAAATGTCCAAGGAACTAATTGAGTTGAATAAAGAACTTGCATTGAAAGAAGCCCTAGCTAAGAAGATGACTCAGAATGGCAACCAACTACAGCCCATTCAGTTCCAGTACCAGGTAAAGTGTTCTCTCTTTTCTAGGTCAGCAGTTGCTCATGTGTACTGTCATTAACTGATGGAAAGCAGACATGCACACCACTTTTGGTAATGAAAAGATAAGTGTTCCCCATTGTTGTCTGTTTCCAGTGTTGCTCTTAAGTACATGGTGGCCTTGAGTTTTTTCCCCGTCCCCAGGTGGTAGCATTTCCTCTCGCAATGCTACTGTCACTTCACTCCAGTTTCCTTCTTCAATGCCCTTAATCAGATACTGGATCTCTGGATTTCAGTCTGCTTCTCTTCCTGCCTCTCTCCTGTTTCCTAAACCCTTGTCCTTTTCTACTTTCTAGATTTCCTTCCACTTCTGGTGACTGCTTTTATTTGCTTACTAATTCCTAAGATCTCTTTGATGCTCTTAATTGTTCTTGCTATAGACACCTTTTTATGGATAGTGTCTATATCTAAGACTAGGAATTAAAACTTATCAAAGCTTTATTCTTCCTGCTTTGCCTCTTTTCTCCACAGTTTCTTTCTTTTGTATGTTTCATCCTCTCTTTTACTTAAGAACCTTTCTTCAAATTTCTGGTGATGTTTGGCTATCTGTACAAATGTAAGAGAGAGAGGAACTAAAAGGCAAAAGGAAGTTTTCCACGCATAGATTCTCCTGTGTTCCTTAGTTACCCTACAGAACTCCCCTCTTCTCTGCCTGGAGCTGTGTGGGCAGAGTGCTGGAAAGTTGCCGTCTCTCTGCTCACACAGAGTGTTATTTCATACATGACAGCAGCATGACTCCTTATGGCTTCATTTGTTGGATCTGGGTTGGCCATCCAGCCTGAAAGCTTCATCACTACAGGAAGGAAGCTTTTATTCTTTCTGTCTTTCCATGATACAAACTAGCTTGTTGCTCATTGGCATTCATCCTGTAGCAATCATAGTTTATTTTTTTCCACTCTGGAAGGCAGTTCCTGTTTTTCTCTTCCCAGAATCTTGATTACTGTCTGCCTACTTTTCATGATTGTTAGTTTACACAACTTTTTGCATCATTCTAGTGAGATTACAGGAGGAAGGTTAAATAGGTAGGTCAGTTATCTCTGTTTTCAAGGCATACAGTGCAGCCTTTTCAGATCAAATGTGTTTTGACTTTTCCAGAATCAATAAAAGATTACTACTAAGTCTCTCTTCTTTTTTTTTTCATTTTTTGTTTTGGTTTGGGTTTTTTGGTTTGCTTGGTTATTTAGGTTATTGTTTATAGGAAGAGAGTCATAATTAAATGTAAATGCACATGCATGCACTTTTTATTTTCTTTTATTACCAATCAGTTTAAATATGCATGGCAATTATGAAGCAATGATACTGACTTCTATTGGTTATACTTGGCCTGATGCTTAGAAAACAGCTCTAGCAAGTTTAGAAATCTCAATACAGCACCAACCTGCCTTTGCTGCTTTCTGCCTGTCCTGATCCTGAGCCTTCACGGAAATCAGGTTCTCAACCACTCATTTAGTCAATTTTCTTTGGTTTTAGTTATGAGAGCAAGATAGAATCTGACCAAAGGGATTTTTCTTTTTTACAGTCTAGAAATTTTAGCTTCTAAAGTCATTACCTAAATGCATGTAGAACTGCAGTTGCTATTAATTGATAAGTTTGAAAGTTCCAATACAAGAATATTGAAGGCTGATGATACAACCCAGTTGGTAGCATGTTTACTTAGCATGAATGAAACCCTAGGGTTGATCCCCAGCACCAGATAAACCAACTGGGTTTGGTAGCTTGAAATCCTAGTACTTTGAGGCAAAGGCCAGAAGATGAGAAGTTCAAGGTCAGCCTCTGCTACATAGGAGATTAATTCAAGGCCAGAAGAGACCTTGCCTCAAAAAAAGCAAAAAACCAAGTTCATGTAGCTCTTTAAAATTATAAAATCCCAGCACTTGGGAGGCAGAGGCAGACGGATCTCTGAGTTCGAGGCCAGCCTGGTCTACAGAGTGAGTTCTAGGACAGCCAGGGCTATACAGGGAAACCCTGTCTCGAAAAAAAAAAAAAAAAAAACAAGAAAAAAATTATAAAATGTCCTTACCATTTAATCCTGTTTTATCTTCTTAGCAACTATATGAAGTAATATTAGTGTAGAAAATATTGGTTTATTTTTATTTCTTTTTGAGATGGTTCTTGCTATATTGTCCAGTCTTGCCTTCAATTTCTGGGCTCACGTAATTCTCCTGCCTCAGCCTTCTGAGTAGCTAGGACTTGAGGCATGCACCAGTATACCTGGCTCATGTTATTTGTACAGGTAGAGAAACTTGAGAGAACCCAAGATGATTTCTAAATCTAATAATTCACTAGAAAGACTCAAAAAGTTCAGCAGATACTCATGCCCACAGTTAAGATTTATTATCGAAAAGGAACAAAGTAAAATCAGGAAAGAGCAAAAAGCCTGTACCCAAACACAAGCTTCCAAAAATCCTCTCCCAGTGGAGTCACACAGAAGTTTTTTATTCTTCCATTTATGTAATTATATGTGAAATATTTTTTTTACCAGGATTGAATCCCCTGACCCTAGGAATCCAGGGGTCAGTCATATAGGCTTTCTTTGTCTAGTGCATACCATAATTTTATAGCCCCTGAAAGAAGATACGTGTTCTGGGATAAATTGCAGTATTTACATAGTTTAGTCATAAGTGAGCCACTGTTACCAGACAAGGAATGACTCTACCAAAATTAGGGTTTCCAGGCATAAGCAAAGAGCCAATCTTGCAAGGATCCCTTTTTATTGATAGTGGTCTCAGAACTACTCTATTCATTTTTTTTTTTTTCAGCAAAGAAACTACGGATAAAAGGAGTTTTCTCTGATATGCTTTATTATAGTTAATATTCAGATCCAGGCCTTCGAACTTCATGTCCAAATATACGTGTATATATATTGCTACCACACAACTTTATCCTCCATCAAGTCAAAAAGAAATCTTTTTAGTATACAATTGATGTAATAAAATTTAATTCATAAAGCCAGATGTGAAATACCTGTAAACTTAGCCTTTGGGAAGCTAAGGCATGAGCATAGCAAAGAGTCCAGCCTAGCCTGTATAACAAGACCCTGTTTTTGTTTTTTAAAAAAGGGAAGAGAACAAAAGAAAGGAGTGGGGGAAAAGGAAGGAAGAGGGGAAGAAGGAAGGAAGGAAAAATAAATTAATAAAAGTAATTCAAGGTCATATACAACTTTAATCCAAACACTCAGGAGACAAAAGCAGGCCTATCTCTGTGAGTTTGAAGTCAATTTGCAAGCTCCAGGCCAGCCAGAACTATATAATGAGACCATGTGTCAATATAATAATAATAATTATTATTATTGTTATTGTTATTATTTATGGTTCCTAGAGACAGAATGTTGAAGCAATTATCTTCCTGTTCTATATAATCTTTTCTTTTTCTCTGACCCGTAATGTTTCTAGGATAATATTAAAAATCTAGAATCAGAAGTCCTCAGTCTACAAAGGGAAAAAGAAGAATTGGTTCTTGAACTTCAAACAGCAAAGAAGGGTGTCAACCAAGCCAAGTAAGAATAAAGTCAATAAATGCTAACTAGTCCCCTGCCATATGGAAGATGATTTTGAGAGACTAGAGAAATAGAATACCCATTCACTGCCCCGAAACACTTTTAACATAGTAGGTAGGGAAAAGAAACATAGGTACAAGAAAAATTAAATAATTGAGACTTTACTTTTTAAAAATTATGTTAAATTATGGTGGGAGAAGTATATACACATGAGTGTGGGTGCTCATGGAGACCAGAAAATGGTCCAGAGTCCCCTGACAATGGAGTTGCAAGTGGTTGTGAACCACCCAATATGGATACTGGAAATTGAATTCAGGTCATCTACAAAAGCAGCATGTACTCTTCACTCCTGTGCCATCTCTCCAGCCCCAGTAAAATAGCACTTCAGAATGATGATAAAACAATGCTATAATATAGCAAACAACTAATGCCCAAATCACTTTTAGCAGTCATTAAGAATTATATTAAGAGTAAGCAGAATTTAGAGTTCACAGACAGGGGCTGTGATCAAGGAAGGATTTATAAAAAGTTAAATGAAAGCTGGCATTTGGAAAATAATGTCTAGACCTCCTAGACAATTCTGTGCTCTGGCTTGTGAATATTATTAATGCTCAAGCTAATAATTAAAAATCAATGTAACCATCCCTTGATTAGGGCTATATCCCTTGAATATAACTAAGACAATCAGAAGCCCCTCCTTTAGACTTCTACCTTAGAGCCTAACTTTCGTTTTCTACCGAATCTAAACCTGTGTTCTTCACAGTGAGGTTAAATGTTTACTTTCTGTCTTCATCTTACAACTAATGCAAAATGCCTTCTTTTTGGCACTGGTGGGAATAAGTATATTTGAAGCAGTTCATTGTTGTATATATTCAAAATATGTTGCTTTACTCTGATATGAAGCTCTCATTAGTGAGATAGTTTTGATTGGGTGGGCTATAATCATTATTTTAAAAGTGGCTGTATATCAAGGTTGTAAACCTGGGAGTCCTCTGTTACATATTTTAGAATAAGCTATTTCGTTCCTATCGCACTTGTGTTTAGGTTGAGTGAGCGCCGTCGTAAACGTCTTCAGGAGCTGGAGGGTCAAATAGCTGATTTGAAAAAGAAACTACATGAACAGTCCAAACTTCTGAAGCTGAAGGAGTCCACTGAGCATACTGTCTCCAAGCTGAACCAGGAGATACGGGTAATAAACCCCCATCCTTGTTTTTACCACCTTGGAACTGCAAGTATAGGTGTTCCATTTAGAATCATGCCAAAGTGATTGCAGGCAAGAAGGTAGGAAGCAGGGTAATCATTTCAGGTGTAAAGTTTGCCTCAAGTGTGGTATTTGATGACATTGTGCTAGTCACTGTGTAGAATCTAAGTTATAAAACTTTGCTTTGACCTTCCATTTCCTTTTACATATAGAATTTTTATGTTAGACCAAAAAATTAAAATATGTCAATATTTTGCAGCCATGTTCTAATCATTTTCCATGATCACATGGCACAATTTTGTAAAGTAGTAGCAAGATTTTGGGCGTTTAGAGGATAATTTCAGTTATTGAGTATTTAGCTTGGAACATCAGCAAAATGAATACAACTTATTGGCACTGAAATCATTAGAATATTAATATCTGATAGTTGAATTTGTCCATCATTTTAGAAAATATTTCCTTGGAGCCACCTTTAATCCCAGCACTCAGGCATGTGGATTTTTGTGAATTAAAGGTCAACCTGATCTTGAGCTACATAGTGATCTCCATTTATTTGCTCATTTATTATTTGCTTTCCTTGTCATCCTTGGTGCTGTTTCCTCCCACAGTTCCCACCCCCCCCCCACAGAGTCCCTACCTTCATCTTTCCTCCCCTTCTCTTCTGAGCGTGTGCCCCCATACCCCCAAACCCCCCTACCCAGGCACACACAAGTCTCACCCATATTAGGCACATCCTCTGTCCCTGAGGTCAGACAAGGCCAGTGAGAATTGCATTGTGAAACACTGTCTCAAAAAAAATTCTTCTTACTTTTTTAAGAGTCTAGAGAGATGACTCAGGGAATCCAAATTCCATTCCCAACACCCACATCAAGTGGTTCGCAACCTATGACTCTAGCTCCAGGGGATCAAACAACTCACTAACACACACACACACACACACACACACACACACACACACACAATCAAAAATAAAAACAAATCTTTAAAAAGAAACAAAATACTTCCTTGAGATTCAATTTAACTAAAGTAAATGTGAGGCAGAATTCAGCTTTTTAAAATATTTCTCTTATTTTTGAGTCTTTGTTTATATAGTCTATATTTGGAAAACCTGGTGTAAGCTTAGCAAGAGATAACAAGCCCAATCAGCATTTGTTGGTGACCTCAGCTTAGCTCTGACTTTTCTCTTTTTACGGTTAATCTATCCATCTGTACATCAGCCCAGAATAAAGTGCACATAATTAATACACTGGTTTTGTTTGGTTTGGCTTAATTTTGATTTGTGATTACAGATGATGAAAAACCAGCGAGTTCAGTTAATGCGTCAAATGAAAGAGGATGCTGAGAAGTTTAGGCAATGGAAGCAACAAAAAGACAAAGAAGTAATCCAGTTAAAAGAACGGGTAAGTTAATTAAACCTCCTCAAAGGCCCAGAGAATGAGCGTTCTCCAAGCTAGGAATACTAAAGATTCTTTGCAGATATCTGATATCTCCAGAAGTGTGACAGTCAGGAATTGAACAGCTTTCTATTGAGTGTCTACCATGTACAAGGTACTATGGAAATTTTTCTGAGTAACAAATGAGCTCTATCCTTGAATAAATGTCCTGTCTATATAGAAAGAAGACACAGTATAGGCATGGATTTCTTCAGTATATGGAATAAATAATTTAAGAACAATACAAAAAGAGGCCGGTGTGATGGCTCTGCAAGGAAAGGCATTTGCTGCCAAGCCTGACAACTTGAGTGACTCTCCAGAACCACATAAAGATGGAAGTATAAAACTGTCTCGACAGATTGTCCTCTGGCCTCCACACACATGCCATGGTACATACCTCCACACAATAATAAATAAGATAAGAAAGTTTTAAAAAGAACAACACACAAGAAAAATTATTCACTTCAGAAAAAAAAAGCAGTAAAGGGAAACCAGGACCAGAAAGTGAGACAAATAAAGCAGAAGGCAGAAGATGTGCACTAAAGCTCATCAGCAACATTCACTGTTGCTATGGGACCATTTCTATGCAGAGACACTTTCTGCTTCCATCCAGTGATAGTATGCTAACAGCAGAAAGATCTTACCAACAAATCAGCCAGTCACAGATGCTTCTAACCCTAAATACATGAGACATTTGTCAGGGGAAAAGTTGTAAAGGAACCAGTGTCACCAGGGAACACATACTTCTGATGATTACCCATGGTGATATGGAGCTCAAGGAATCAGAAAAAAAAATTGCTTTAGCAAAATCTTTTAAAAAAATAATATTCATTTTATTGAGCAGAAGGAGGAGGGTACCAATAGCTGGAGAAGTCGGGTTCCTCCTTCTATTATGTGGATTTCAGGGGTTAAACTCAGGTCATCAGGTTTGGTGGCAAGTACCTTTTCCTACTGAGCCATCTTGCTGAACCAGCAAGATTTTTAGCATAGCATTTTTAAGTGTCTGTGTGTGGGTTTTTGTTGTTGTTGTTTGGGGTTTGGGGGAGGGGTTGTTTGTGTTTTTGTTTTTTAGTTTAGGCTTAACAATGAGCAAGCAGTTCAAAACCAAGCAAAACTATTTATATGTATTGTACTTGGGCAAAATATAAGAAGAAAGAGTATGTTATATATATATATATCACTTATGAAGACAATTGAGCTATTTAGTGAAACACATGTAATACACATAGAAACCACAGTGCAATATCACCCCATATCCACTGGAATTAAAAAAAGAATTAGCAAAGTTTGTGGTAATGTGTTAAAATTACCTCAAATATAACTAGTGTGATGTAAAATGGTCCAGCCACTACTTTTTTAACATTTATTTATCTCGTGTATGTGAAGATCAGAGGACAAGTCACAGTAGCATATTTTCTCTGCATGTGAGTTCCAGGAATCAAACCCAGGTATTTGAGCTTGACAGCAGGTGCCACCACCCTCTGAGCCATCCTGCTGGTGTAACTAGTCCCTTTTAAAAATAGACCATCACCAGGCGGTAGTGGCATACACCTTTAATCCCAGCACTTGGGAGGCAGAGGCAGGTGGATTTCTGAGTTCATGGCTAGCCTCGTCTACAGAGTGAGTTCCAGGACAGCCAGGGCTACACAGAGAAATCCTGTCTCAAAAAACAAAACAAAAACAAAACAAAACAAAACAAAATAAAATAAAATAAAAATAGACCATCTGTTAAACAGAAAGTTACCATAAAATTCAGTGTACATGAAATCCTGACTTCCCTCTTCATCTCACACACACACACACACACACACACACACACACACACACACACACACACAGATCGACTTTAATCCTCAACACATACATATACAAAATCTTCACACACATCATACAAAAAGGCATTTCACAAAAGCCAACATTGTTTGATGATAAAAAACAAACTTCAAAGATGATTTCCTGAATCTGACAAGGTCATGTATGGAAAAACCCACTGCCAACATTAGCTTATACTTAATGATAGAAAACAAAAACACCCCTTTGATCAGGAACAAATATGTCTGCTCTCATCCT
>JADRCD010124599.1:582-34117 GCA_019843815.1 Montemys delectorum
TCCTGCCTTTGACTCCTCTTGGGTGAATTTGCTTCTTTTTGTTCTAGCGCTTTCAGTCGTGCTGTCAAATTGCTGGTGTATGCTCTCTCCAGTTTGTTTTTGGAGGCACTTAAAGCTATGAGTTTTCCTCTTAGGACTGCTTTCATTGTGTCCCATAGGTTTGGGTATGTTGTGGCTTCATTTTCATTAAACTCTAGAAAGTCTTTAATTTCTTTCTTTATTTCTTCCTTGACCAAGTTATCATTGAGTAGAGTGTTGTTGAGCTTCCACGTGTATGTGGGCATTCTACTGTTTATGTTGTTATTGAGGAGCAGCCTTAGACCATGGTGTTCTGATAGGATACAAGGGATTATTTCAATCTTCTTGTATCTGTGGAGACCTGCTTTGTGACCAATTATATGGTCAATTTTGGAGAAGGTACCATGAGGTGCTGAGAAGAAGGTATATCCTTTTGTTTTAGGATAAAAAGTTCTATAGATATCTGTTAGATCCATCTCTTTCATAACTTCTGTTAGTATCACTGTGTCCTTGTTTAATTTCTGTTTCCATGATCTCTCCATTGCAGAGAGTGGAGTGTTGAAATCACCCACTACTATTGTGTGCGTTGTAATGTGTGCTTTGAGCTTTAGTAAAGTTTCTTTTATGAATGTAGATGCCCTTGCATTTGGAGCATAGAGGTTCAGAATTGAGAGTTCATCTTGGTAGATCATACCTTTGATGAATATAAAGTGTCCCTCCTTATCTTTTTTGATCACTTTAGGGTGAAAGTCGATTTTATTTGATATTAGAATGGCTACTCCAGCTTTTTTATTGGGACCATTGGCTTGGGGAATTGTTTTCCAGTCTTTTATTCTGAGGTAGTGTCTGTCTTTATCACTGAGGTGGGTTTCCTGTATGCAACAAAATGTTGGGTCCTGTTTACGTACCCAATCTGATAGTCTATGTCTTTTTATTGGTGAGTTGAGTGCATTGATGTTGATAGATATTAAGGAAAAGTAATTGTTGCTTCCTGTTACTTTTGTAGTTAGAGCTGGCATTCCATTCATGCCTCTATCTTCTTTTAGTTTTGTTTCAAGATTACATTTTTGCTTTTTCAGGGATGTAGTTCCCCTCTTTGTGTTGGGGTTTTCTATTTAATACCCTTTGAAAGGCTGGATTTGTGGAAACATATTGTGTGAATTTGGTTTTGTCATGGAATACTTTGGTTTCTCCATCTATGGTGATTGAGAGTTTTGCAGGGTATAGTAGTCTACGCTGGCATTTGTGTTCTCTTAGGGTCTGCATGACATCTGCCCAGGATCTTCTAGCTTTCATAGTCTCTGGTGAGAAGTCTGGTGTAATTCTGATAGGCCTGCCTTTATATGTTACTTGACCTTTTTCCCTTACTGCTTTTAGTATTCTTTCTTTGTTTTGTGCATTTGGTGTTTTGACTATTATGTGGCAGGAGGAATTTCCCTTCTGGTCCAGTCTATTTGGAGTTCTGTAGGCTTCTTGTATGTTCATGGGCAACTCTTTCTTTAGGTTAGGGAAGTTTTATTCTATAATTTTATTGAAGATATTTACTGGTCCTTTAAGTTGGAGGTCTTCACTTTCTTCTATATCTATTATCCTTAGGTTTGGTCTTCTCATTGTGTCCTGGATTTCCTGGATGTTTTGGGTTAGGGTCTTTTTGCATTTTGCATTTTCTTTGATTGTTCTGTCAATGTTGTCCATGTTATCTTCTGCCCCTGAGATTCTCTCTTCTATCTCTTGTATTCTGTTGGTGATGCTTGCATCTACATTTCCTGACTTTTTTCCTAAGATTTCTAACTCCAGGGTTGTCTCCTTTTGTGATTTCTTTATTGTTTCTACTTCTATTTTTAGGTCCTGAATGGTTTTATTCAGATCCTTCACCTGTTTATTTGTGTTTTCCTGCAATTCCTTAAGGGATGTTTGGGTTTGCTCTTTAAGGGCTTCTATTTGTTTACTTGTGATCTCCTTTAATTCTTTATGGGATTTTTTGTTTCCTCTTTAAGGGCTTATATCTCTTTATCTGTTTTCTCCTGTATTTCTTTAAGGGAGTTATTCATGTCCTTCTTAAGTTCCTCTATCAGCATTGTGAGATGAGTTTTTAGATCCAAATCTTGCTTTTCTGGTGTTTTGGGATATCCAGGGCTTACTGAGGTGGGAGTACTAGGTTCTGGTGAAGCCAAGCAGTCTTGGTTTCTGTTGGTAGGATTCTTGCATTTGCCTTTTGCCATCTCTTGATCTCTGGTGTTAGAAGTTCTTGTTGTCTTCGAGCTTGATCTTTCCTTGCTGCCCTGCAACTCCCCTTCCACTCCTGAGGCTTGTGCTTCCCAGCTGGTCCAGCCTGAGTACTTGGTCTGAAGCTTGTCCTGGAGGGAAGTCCTGTGCTCCCAGGGAGGGGGCAGAGATGTTCGCTAATCCAGCTCTGTCCCTCGGAAACTGAGAGGCTACAGTCCCTCCAATCCTGTGACTCCCCTGCACTTCCTGAGGCCTATGCCTCCTGGCTGGTCCCGCCTAATTCCTGGGGCTAAAGCCAGATCAGGATGCAGGCCTTCTTCTCGCAGGGAGGGGGCAGAGATCTTCGCTGATCCAGCTCTGTCCCTCGGAAGCTGTGAGACTCCAGTCCCTGCAGTCCTGCGACTCCCCTGTCAACTTTACTTTTAATTGGGTGAAAAAATATATTATACGTATTTCATTTGTATTTGTGAAGTGAGGCATAATTTTATATTAATATTAAAAATATCACCTTTGGCCATTTCTTTCCAGTGACTTTCTAAGGCAGGACCAGCAGGGAGGCCCAGGCCTCAGGGCAGCTAGGACAGAATGATCCACAGCCCTCTGTGCACCTTTCCCACAAGCAAAGGGTTTGTCTCCAGGGATTGCTCTGACCCAGGGGCTCAGGAAAGATCTCCATTTTCACTCCAGAGACTAAGGCTGGACCAGACAGGAGGCACAGGCCTCAGAAGCTGCAAAGTGACTTGGAAAGGGTCTTTCATTCATCCATCTGCACCCAGGAGAAATGGTGGATCAATAGCCCTCTGAACATGGGTCTTATTAGGAGAGAGATAATCTCTCTGAAGTGCTGATACAGGCTTACAGACCCACAGGAAGAACAAGCTCCAGTCAGAGACAGCAAGAACATCTAACACCAGAGATTAACAGATGGTGAAAGGCAAATGCAAGAATCTTACCAACAGAATCCAAGACTACTTGGCATCATCAGAACCTAGTACTCACAACACAGCAGGTCCTAGATACCCAAAACACTGGAAAAACAAAATTTGGATCTAAAATCATATCTCATAATGGTGATAGAGGAATTTAAGAAGGACATAAATAACTCCCTTAAATAAATACAGGAAAACACAGGTAAACAGGTACAAGCCCGTAAAGGGGAAAAATCCCTTAAAGAATTACAGGAGAACATGAATAAACAAGTAGAAGCCCTTAAAGAGAAAACACAAAAATCCCTTAAAGAATTAAAGAAAAGCACAAGCAAACAGGTGAAAAAATTGATCAAAACTATCTAATACCTAAAAATGGAAGTAGAAACAATTAAGAAAACACAAAGTGAGACAACTCTGGAGATACAAAACCTAAGAAAGAAGTCCCGAGCCAAAGATGCAAGAGTAACAGAATACAAGGGATAGAAGAGAGAATCACAGATGCAGAAGACACCATAGAAAACAATGACACAACAGTCAAAAAAAAAGAAAAAAACACAAAATGCAAAAGCTCCTAATCCAAAACATCCAGGAATTCCTGGACAAAATGAGAAATCCAAACCTAAGGAATAGAAGAGAGTGAAGACTTCCAACTTAAAGGGTCAGTAAATATCTTTAACAAAACCATAGAAGAAAACTTCCCTAACCTAAAAAGGGGTTGCCCATGAATATACAAGAAGCCTATAGAACTCCAAATAGACTGGACCAGAAAAGAAATTCCACCTGCCACATAATAGTCAAAACAAATTGCACAAAACAAGGAAAGAATATTAAAAGCAGTGAGGGAAAAAGGTCAAGTAACATATAAAGGCAGACCTATCAGAATTTTACCAGACTTCTCCCCAGAGACTATGAAAGCCAGAAGTTCCTGGGCAGATGTCATACAGACCCTAAGAGAATACAAATGCCAGCCCAGGCTACAATACCCAGCAAAACTCTCAATCACCGTAGATGGAGAAAACAAATTATTCCATGACCAAACCAAATTTACTTAATATCTTTCAACAAATCCAGCCCTTCAAAGGATAATTAATGGAAAACTCCAACACAACAAAGCAAGAAAGTAATCTTCCAATAAAACTAAAATAAGATAGCCACATGAACAGAATTCCAACTTTAACAACAAAAAAACCAGGAAGCAACAATTACTTTTCCTTAATATCTATTCATATCAATGGACTCAATTCCCCAATAAAAATACATAGACTATCAGACTGTGTAGGTAAACAGGATCCATCATTTTGTAGCATACAGGAAATGCACCTCAGAGACAAAGACAGACACTATCTCAGAAAAAAGCTATAGAAAAAAATTTCCAGCAAATGGTCCAAAGAAACAAGCTGGAGTAGCCATTCTAATATCAAATAAAATCGATATTATACTTTCAATCTAAAGTGATCAAAAAAGATAAGGAGGAACATTTCATACTCATCAAAAGTATGATCTACCAAGATGAACTCTCAATTCTGAACCACTGTGCTCCAAATGCAAGGGCATCTACATTCATAAAAGAAACTTTACTAAAGCTCAAAGCACATATTGCACCACATACAATAATAGTGGGAGATTTCAACACTCTACTCTTTGAAATGGATAGATTATAGAAACAGAAACTAAACAAAGACACAGTGAAACTAACAGAAGTTATGAAACATGGATTTAACAGCTATCTATAGTACTTTTTAATCCTAAAACAAGAGGGTATACATTCTTCTTAGCACCTCATGGTACCTTCTCCAAAATTGACCACATAATTGGTCAAAAATCAGGTCTCAACAGATACAAGAAGATGGAAATATTTTCTTTTATCCTGTCAGATCACCATGGACTAAGACTGCTCCTCAGTAACATCATAAACAATAGAAAGCCCACATACATGTGGAAGCTTAACAACATTTTACTCAATGATAACTTGGTCAAGGAAGAAATAAAGAAATTAAAGACTTTCTAGAGTTTAATGAAAATGAAGCCACATCATACCCAAACTTATGGGACACAAGGAAAGCAGTCTTAAGAGGAATACTAATAGCTTTAAGTGCCTCCAAAAAGAAACTGGAGAGAGCATACACCAGCAATTTGATAGCTGTCTTAATCAGGGTTTCTATTCCTGCACAAACATCATGACCAAGAAGCAAGTTAGGGAGGAAAGGGTTTATTCAGCGTACTTCCACATGGCTGTTCATCACCAGAGGAAGTCAGGACTGTAACTCAAGCAGGCCAGGAAGCAGGAGTGGATGCAGAGGCCACAGAGAGATGTTTCTTACTGGCTTGCTTTTCCTGGCTTGCTCAGCCTGCTCTCTTATAGAACCCAAGACTTCCAGCACAGGGATGGCACCACCCACAAAGGGCCCTTGATCACTAATTGAGAAAATGCCCCACAGCTGGATCTCATGGAGGCACTTCCCCAACTGAAGTTCCCTTATCTGTGATAACTGCAGCCTGTGTCAAAATGACACACAAAACTAGCCAGTACAATAGCATTTCTGAAAGCTGTAGAACAAAAAGAAGCAAATTCACCCAAGAGTAGTAGATGGCAGGAAATAATAAAACTCAGGGCTGAAATCAACCAAATAGATACAAAAGGAACTATACAAAGAATCAACCAAACCAGGAGCTGGTTCTTTGAGAAAATCAACAAAATAGATAAACTCTTAGCCAGACTAACTAGAGGGCACAGGGACAGTATTCTAATTAACAAGATCAGAAATGAAAAGGGAGACATAACAACAGAAACTGAGGAAATCCAAAAAATTATGAGATTCTACTACAAAAGACTATACTCAACAAACTTGAAAACATGGATGAAATAGACAATGTTCTAGACAGATACCAGGTACCAAAGTTAAATCAACATCAGATAAATGACTAAAACAGTCCCATGTCCTCTAATCAAATAGAAACAGTCACTAATATTTTTCCAACCAGCCAGGCTATGGTAGCATACACCTTTAATCCCAGCACTTGGGAGGCAGAAACAGGAGGATTTCTGTGTTGGAGGCCAGTTTGGTCTACAGAGTGAGTTCCAGGACAGCCAGGGCTATACAGAGAAGATATGTCTCAAAAAACAAAAAACAAAAAAACAAAAAAAAAAAGGCTCCACACCAAAAAGCCCAGGACCACATGGCTTAGTGCAGAGTTTTATCAGACTTTCAAAGAATACCTAATACCAATACTCCTCAAACTATTCCACAAAAAACAAACAAACAAACAAAAAAAAAAAACAAAAACAGAAGGTATTCTATCCAATTCGTTGTATGAAGTCACAATTACTCTGATACTTAAACCACCCAAAGACATAACAAAGAAAGACAATTTCAGACCAATTTCCTTTATGAATATTGATGCAAAAATACTCAATAAAATTCTGGCAAACCAAATCCAAGAACACATCAAAATGATCATGCACCATTGTCTTAGTCAGGGTTTCTATTCCTGCACAAACATCATGACCAAGAAGCAAGTTGGGGAGGAAAGGGTTTATTGAGCTTACACTTCCACACTGCTGTTGATCACCAGAGGAAGTCAAGACTGGAATGTAGGCAGGTCAGGAAGCAGCAGCTGATGCAGAGGCCACAGAGAGATGTTTCTTACTGGCTTGCTTCTCTTGGCTTGCTCAGCCTGCTCTCTTATAGAACTCAAGACTTCTAGCCAGAGATGGCACCACCCACAAGGGGCCCTACCCCCTTGGTCACTAATTGAGAAAATGCCCCACAGCTGGATCTCATGGAGGCACTTCCCCAACTGAAACTCCCTTCTCTGTGATAACTGCAGCTTGTGTCAAGTTGACACACAAAACTAGCCAGTACAGTCATGATCAAGGAGGCTTCATCCCAGGGATGAAGGGATGGTTCAATATACGGAAATCCATCAACGTAACTCACTGCATTAAAAACTCAAAGAAAAAAACATGTGATGATCTCATTAGATGCTGAGAAAACATTTGACAAAATCCAATACCACTTCAAGATAAAAGTCGTGGAAAGACTAGGAATTTATGGCCATAACTAAATATAGTAAAAACACTATACAGCAAACAGTAGCCAATATCAAACTAAATGGAGAGAAACTTGAAGCAATCCCACTAAAATCAGGGACTAGACAAGGCTGCCCACTCTCTCCTTACATATTCAATATTGTACTTGAAATCCTAGCCAGAGCAATTAGTCAACAAACAGAGATCAAAGGGATATATATCGGAAAGGAAGAAGTCAAATCAAAACTATTTGCTGGTGATATGATAGTATACTTAAGTGATCCCAAAAATTCCACCAGAGAACTGTTAAACCTGATAAGCAACTTCAGCAAATAGCTGGATGTAAAATTAACTCAAGAAAATCAGTGACATTTCTCTACACAAAGGATAAACAGGGTGAGAAAGAAATTAGGGAAACAACACCCTTCACAATAGTCATAAATACTATAAGATACCTTGGTGTGACTCTAACTAAGCAAGTAAAAGATCTGTATGACAAGAACTACAAGTATCTTAAGAAGGAAATTAAAGAAGACCTCAGAAGATGGAAAGATCTCCCATGCTCGTGGATTGGCAGGATTAATATAGTAAAAATGGCCATCTTGTCGAAGGCAATCTACAGATTCAATGTAATCCCCATCAAAATTCCAACTCAATTCTTCTTAGACTTAGAAAAAGCAATTTGCAAATTCATCTGGAATAACAAAAAAATAAGGATATCAAAAACTGTACTTTACAATAAAAGAACTTCTGGTGGAATCACCATCCCTAACCACAAGCTTTACTACGGAGCAATTGTGATAAAACTGCATGGTATTGGTACAGTAACAGGCAGGTGAATCAATGGAATAGAATTGAAGTCCCAGAAATGAACCCACACACCTATGGTTACTTGTTCTTGGACAAAGGAGCTAAAACCATACAGTGGGAAAAAAAAAAGGACAGCATTTTCAACAAATGGTACTGGTTCAACTGGTGGTTAGCGTGTAGAAAAATGCAAATCGATCCATTCCTATCTCCTTATAGAAATTTCAAGTCAAAGTCGATCAAGGACCCCCACATCAAACCAGACACACTTAAACTAATAGAAAAGAAAGTGGGGAGGAGCCTTGAGCACATGGGCACAGGAGAAAATTTCCTGAAGAGAACACCAATAGCTTATGATCTAAGATCAATAATTGATAAATATGACCTCATAAAATTGCAAAGATTCTGTATGTCAAAGGACACTGTCAATAGGACAAAAAGGCAACCAACAGATTGGGAAAAGATCTTTACCCATCCAATATATACAAAGGTCTAATATCCAATATATACAAAGAATTCAAGAAATTAGACTCCAGAGAATTAAATAACCCTATAAAAAATGGGGTTCAGAGATAAACAAAGAATTCTCAATTGATGAACACCGAATGGCTGAGAAGCACCTAAAGAAATGTTCAACATTCTTAGTCCTCAGGGACCTAAAAATCAAAACAACCCTGAGAATCCACCTCTCACTAGTCAGAATGTCTAAGAAAAAAACTCATGTGGCAGCTGATGCTGGTGAGGTTGTGGAGAAAGAGGATCACTCCTTCATTGCTAGTGGGATTGCAAACTGGTACAACCACTCTGGAAATGAGTTTGGTGATGCCTCAGTAAACTGGACATAGTACTATCAGAGGACCCAGCTATACCACTCCTGGGCATATACCCAGAATATGCTCCAACATGTTATATGGACACATGCTCCACCTTGTTCTTAGCATCCTTATTTGTAACAGCCAGAAACTTGAAACAACCCAGATGTCCCTGAACAGAGGAATGGATAGAGAAAATGTGGTACTTGTTTGTTTTGTTTTTAGTAGAGCTTAAAATCTTGGCTCTTTCTGTGGTACAATCCCAATATAAGAACAATTTTTAGACATAGGAGTTTATTGTAATAAGGCTGTACTTCAATGACCCTCATATCACCAAAGAATTTTACCTCCATAGTAGCTAAGCTAAGAGTTGACAGTTCTGCTGTGCCAAGGAATGAATTGTAGGCACAATTTTTGGATACATATTTCCTGCTATGGTCAAAGCTATTTGACTTGAGTGATTATCTTCATTCTCAGTCCACAGTGAAAAGGTTACATTCATTTAAAAAATAGTGTTTGTATTAATATGTTCTATCCATGAAGTCATTCACCAACTGTTTCAATGAACAATGGTTCTGCTATGAGGGTGGCACAGACATTAGGTGAGGGTAAGAATCTGGTTCATTGGCTGTGATGATTTTCAAAAACATTCATCTCAGAGAAAGAGTAACATAAAGTCCTCTTCTTCAAAATTGATACAATAATTATAAATATCAATCAAATCATTCAGTCTTACTTTTTGTTGTTCTCTTACAAGCCAATGCCCAAATTAATTGTTTATATTTCTCTTGGTTTGTATAAATAATTTTTAAATATGTAAGCTGTTCTGAAAACCATACTATAGTATAAAAATATCAAATGAATAATTCTACTAATGAAGAGACTGAGTTAGGAGTAGTATAATTTCAAGACCAGTATGTGGTACACAGCAAGACACAGTCACACACAAACAAGCAGAAAGCGTATAAAGATTGTACAACACTGCACCTATTTCTCCAATTACCAAATTAGAGTGAGACTACTGGATGACAGACAACAAATTTCTAATTCCTCATATTTCTGAATTTCAATTGATTTAGATAAATTGGTAATATTAATTTTTATATTAAGAGATTTAGGAAAAGTCATTGTTACTTCCTGCTATTTTTGTTGTTAGAGGTGGAATTAGATTTGTGTGGATTTGTTAAAAGATAATTTTTTTGCTTCTTCTAGGGTATAGTTTTGGTCCTTATGTTGATATTTTCCATCTATTATCCTTTGTATGGCTGGATTTGTGGCAAGATATTGTATAAATTTGGTTTTGTCATGGAATAACTGGTTTTCTCCATCTATGGTATTTGAGAAATTTGCTTGGTATGGTAGCCTGGGTTTACATTTGTGTTCTTAGGGTTTGTACGACATCTGCCCAGGATCTTCTAGCTTTCATAGTTCCTGATGAGAAGTCTGGCGTAATTCTGATAGGACTGCCTTTATATACTTGAACTTTTTCCCTTACTGCTTTTAAAATTCTTTCTTTGTTTAATACATTTGGTGTTTTGATTACTATGTGACAGGAGAATTTCTTTTCTGGTCCAGTCTATTTGGAGTTCTGTAGGCTTCTTGGATGTTCATGGGTATCTCTTTCTTTAGGTTAGAGATTTTTTTTTCTGTAACTTTGTTGAAGATATTTACTGGCCCTTTAAGTTGGTAGTCTTCATTCTCTTCTATACCTACTATCCTTAGGTTTGGTCTTCTCATTATGTCCTAGAATTCCTGGATGTTTGGGGTTAAGAGCTTTTTGCTTTTTGCATTTTCTTTGACTGTTGTGTCCATGTTTTTTTATGGTATTTTCTGCACCTGAGATTCTCTCTTCTATCTCTTGCATTCTGTTGGTGATGCTACCATCTATGACTTCTGATCTCTTTCCTAGGTTTTCTAACTCTAGGGTTGTCTCCCTTTGTGATTTCTTTATTGTTTATAGTTCCAGTATTAGATCCTGGATGCTTTAGTTCATTTTGTTTGCCTGTTTTGATTGTATTTTCCTGTAGGGATTTTTGTGTTTCCCCTTTAAGGGCTTCTAGCTGTTTACCTGTGTTCTCCTGTATTTCTTTCAGGGAGTTATTTATGTCCTTCTTAAAGCCCTCTATCATCATCATGAGAAGTGATTTGAGATCTTAATCTTGCTTTTCCAGTGTGATCGTGTGCCCGGGTCTTGCTACTGTGGAAGAATTGGGTTCTAGTGATGCCAAGTAACCTTGGTTTCTGTTGTTTATGTTCTCATGCTTGCCTCCTGCCATCTGGTTGTCTCTAGTGCTACCCATCCTGGCTATATCTAACTGGAGCCTGTCCTTCCTGTGATCCTGGTTGTTTCAGAATTCCTCAGAGTCAAGTTATCTCTGTGATCTTGTGATTCTGGGATACTGTGATCCTTAGAACATTAGAATGCCTGGGAGAAGAGCTTCCTCTGGGTATTATGGAACTAACTATGGAGTTTGTACCCAAGATCTGCTTGAGGCACTGGCCCAGACAGATTGGAAGGAACCTGTGCCACTGGACTGGTAGTATTCCTATATGCCTGGGTCTTGCTGGTCCCAGTTTATCCTCCTCACCTCTGATCCTATGATGGAGACTGAGAATTCTTTGTGCAACAATTCAAAGCCTGTTTTTTTTTCTGCTGAAAAATAGTTGCCAAAAATTTCACTACATATAGACACTGGAGTAGAGCAATTTTAGACTTGGTGCAATTATTAAATAAACTATTCTTCTGATTTTTCAGAGTATTTTCTTTGAATAATTGCACTGATAAAATATACAGAATTTCAAGTTAAGTATAAAATGTAATAACATAGTGTTTTATAAGAAGTTACTAAATACATAAACGTAAAGAAAAAACTAAAAAATACAAAGTACAAAGTGGAACAGAGTTCTCTAATGAATTTCTTTTTTCTAAGAATTTTTTTAAAATTTTTTCACAGTGTTTCACTGCAATGCAATTGCTTAAAATAGGAGTCATGATCAAAGAGTGTGGCACATAAGCACTGCACACATCATGATAATCAGAAGCAAAAATTATGAGACATATTCAGTAACACGATAACCCTCTCAAAGGTAGACTTTCGAAGAAGTACTTCTTTCAACCTGGTCCTACTATTAATATTCTAATCAGCTCTTAACTTTTCAATGTATCAACCTATTAGTGGATATAGCACAATCATGATCCACTAAATTCTCAGTAGTTCAACCCAATAGAGTTAAAACTTCCAATAGTTGAGCTCTTGGCAGACAGACTTCATTTCCAAAGTATAATACTATGTTTTAGTTTGTTTGTGTATGCTGAATGTTTTGGTTGGTGTTAGCTGGGTTTGAAGAATATGTAGAAGAATACAGAGTGAAAGGTGTGTCATTTCAACATATGTTTTCAGATTTCCGGTTATTCTGCATAAAAGAATCTCCCTGAAAGTAATTATTGTGGTTTCATTTGTAACACATTTTTTTTTTCTCCTGAAATCACATCATTTGAGTTTACAAATGTTCTCAAAACCATGCTCATATACACTTGAATGTAAGCTGGACCATGAAACGATTTTAAAGTATGTTTTGTTTTGACTCTGCTGAATACAAACTTTTAGATATATAACTTCCAAAACCTCTACCTATAATGTTAATATTTTTCATCTGCTCCCCCTTACATACTTAAATCTATATATTATATAAAATTATACAATGATTTGATAGATTTTTCTATTTTATCATTTCACATTAAGAAGAATTCATCATCTTCCTAGCCATCTTCAACACCATTATTTTTATAGTGGCTAAACCTACTTTAGGAGACCCTGACAGTAATATAAACATATTATCTAGCTTCCATATTATGTTTGAGATGTCAAATCCATATATGACTCTGTGTGTAGGTATATTATCTGCTTCACAATTACACAGTCATGTATTATTAAGATGATTACTGTACTTATACTTTTAGTATATATTTATATATACATCTATTGATTTTATATAAATGTGTATATCTACTATATCACAATTTAAATTTTCTGTTAGAAGTTTCTAAATACATACAAAATAAAGAAAATAGTATAATTATAGTCAAATCCATGTAACTCAAATTCAGCATTTATCAGTTACGTTTTATATACCCACAATGACATTATGATACCTAAAAATCAATAATTTATTCATTTCTTCTATTTCCTAGTTGACTCATATTGCTATTTCCATAGTTGTTCTATTATAGTTAACTCACAAAATTTTCATATTGTTTTGAGTTAGAACTTATAGCTGTTTACTGTAATAGGTCTGCATTTTTATGTTTTTGGTTATTTTTCCTTCAGTGATTTAATATTCTTTTATCTTTGTGTTTAGATCTTTGATTAATATCCTGGTGAGGGAACTCTCTTTACTGCTCTTATCTGTTTGGTATTTACTATGCAGCATTTACTGTCATAATCATCTCCTTCATCAGGATAGAAAAAATTTTCTTTTATGATTTTGTTGAACTATTCTAAAGGTCATTGACCTGGGCTTAGTCTCCTTCCTCTATTTCAATTATTTTTATATTTGATCTTCTCACAGTGTCTTAGATTTCCTGAATGTTTTGTTTCAGGACATTTCAATGCATAACCTTTTCCTGGACAGATATTTCCACTTTCTCTACTGTATCTTTAATGCCTGAGATTCCCTTTTCCATCACTTAAAATTCTGTTGGTGATGCTTTCCTCTTTGGTTTCTATTTGAATTCCTAATTTTCCATTTCCAGAATTTCCACAGTTTAAGTTATTTTTATTCTATTTCCATTTATTATTGTTATTATTATTATTATTATTATTATTATTATTATTATTTGGTCTTGCATGCTTTTACTCATTTCCTTCCACTGTTTGTGTTTTACTTAATTTTTAAAAGGGATTTATTCATTTCCTCGTTAAGGACCACTCTCATATTCATACAACCTGTTTTAAAGTCCTTTTTTTGAGCTCCAGCTTTGTTGGCTACAGGGCCTGCTGTGGTAGAGTTTCTTAGTTCCAGTGAAAATGTAATGTACTGGCTATTGTTGGTTCAGTTATTAAAACGATGTTTGGGATTGGGAAATTTAAAGTTCTAAGTGTTCCTATCTGGACTTGGTTTTGCTGGATGGCATCGTTTCCTTTGTTTTTGTTGCATCTCATGTTTTTAGGAAAGTGTGGTAGCTGATGCTTGATAGAAATTTTCTGTGGACCTGATAAATGTACTCACTGGGATTCTAAGTACAATGTATGTTTGAGACTTGGTAGCTAACACTTGAGAACATGAATAGAGAGGTGACTGAGTGTTTTCACAGGAAGAATAAAAGCAGCGTGTTCTACCAGTATCTGCTTGTTTTGTTTTGTTTTTCCTCCAGAAGTTCTGCTATGCATCTGGGGATGAGATTAGGACATTGGATTTGTAGGAATGGATGAAGATATCAATATCTCAAGTCAACTTTCCTGTTTTCCTGACAAGAATGACCTGTGGGTTAGCAGAGTGTATCAGCTGGATTTGAGAACTGAGCTAAAGCAAAAGAGTAGGGGTAGGATGACTAGGAGTGGAAGATCTGTGTGATTTACTACAGTTGGGATGGAGGTGAGAGAAAGTTGTAATAGATGTGCTGTTGCAGATTTTTGGATGAGAGTCAGGGAATTCGACTTAGAGGAACAGAGAGATACATAGAGATCTTTAGTTAATCTACCTGCTTTTCTAGCAGGAATATCTTGTAGATTAGTGGGGAGTGCTTGCTGGATTTGGGGGAATGGAAAAGCAATGGGTTGGAGGAGAAATGTTAGAAAGGGAAGGAGTATGACCTAGAAATGGTGTTTAGGGGGAGCTGCAATAGGTTTTCAACTGCAAAGTTATCTCTCAAGGGATGCAAGATCCTCCAAAATATGGTATATAAAAACAACGGAATTCACTTAAAGTGCTCCCATCTCTATTAGGAGTCTAAATAGATAAACCTTACTGCGTATCAGAGTAGATTGGGAGGCAGAGTGTGTTAGTATTTGGGGGAATCATAGGCCCAAGAAAAGAAAATATAAGTCAGACAGGTACAAGGAATTCAAGAGACTTATAAATTATGTTTTGTAGTTAATAGTGATGTAATATATTTCATCACTAAAGAGCAGAGTAAAATAGAAGAGTTGGTCAAAACTTATGCCAGTTTATCTCTTTCAGTTTTTGTTTCAACACATATATTTTGAGTTATGCAGTTCTTATTTGTGAACTAAAGTACTTCTTGGAAATGAGATTTAAATCATAATTTAGGTAATTATTGTAGGCTTCAAAGCTAAGAAAGTATTTTGCATAGAGATTTTTTGTTAAAACACCACTCCAATTTAATTAAGCTTGTTGAAATATCTCCACAAGATTAAATTTCCTAAGTAAAGAAACAGTTTCTTTAGCCCTTCCACTAACTATACATGGGCCAGTCCATAGCTCCATCTACATATGCAGCAGAAGACTGCCTCATCTGGTATCAGTAGGAAGGGAGGCACTTGGTCCTGTGGAGGCTTGATGGCAGATGGAGGATGCTAGATGGGTGAGGCAGATGTGGGTGGATAGGGAACTGAGGGAGCACCCTCTTAAAGACAAAAAGGAAAGGAATGGGATGGGGTATTTTAGGAGGGGAGACCAGGAAGGGGGGTAACATTTGAAATGTAAACAAATAAAATGATTAATAAAGAAAAAAAAGAAACTCAGTTTCTATACTCTACCTTTTAGAGGTGACTGGATTGTCTTGGTATTTGGTTGCACATTTTCTACTAAAATAAGTAAAGGCAATTATTTGAATGAAAATGTGGCTGCTATCAACCTGACATTTATGAAACAAGAAACGCTCATGAATACATATTCCATTTCATGTAGAATGTAGATAGCCCAGGGCTGTCATCCTGTCTAACAATTAGAAGATAAGTCATGGAATAATCATTTTAAGATTATTTTCCATCAGACAACTGGGCACACAGAAAGACCTAAATCAATAAAGGCCACTTTGATTTTTTTTTTCACTGAGGTCAGGGGAAATTACTTCTTGAACTGAGCACAAAAATCTTTATATTAAATGATATTTTGAATGCACCCCACAGAGGCTTATCAAAATATAACAAAATTATTTGAAGAGTTGACAAAGTAATAATTCTTGCTTTGTTTACCAGAGTCATCAAATGTGCATCACTAAATATTTTATATGGCTCATAGTATTAATACATGCTCTTGAAAAAAAGCAAATTTCTGTGTTTTGACAGACGTGTATGTATACTGTATTTCACTGCAGCTTACTAAAACAGGTGGAGAGACCCACATCTAAACACTGGATGGAGCTCAAGGACTCTTATGAAAGAGTTGTGGGTGAAGATTGAAGGCCCTGAAGGGGAAAGGAACTCCACAGGAAGATCGATATAGTCAACTAACTTGGACTGTTAGGGCTGACAGAGACTGACCCACCAACCAAAAAACAAACATGGTCCTTACTATGCCCCATGAGCATATGTAGCCAATGTGCTTCTCAGCTTTCACATGGCTTTCCCAGCAACTGAAGTGGCAACTCTCCCTAAACCTGGTGTCAGATAAGTATCCCTAACTTAGCTGTCATGTCTGAGTTCAGTGAGAGAGGATGTGCCTGACCCTGAGGAGACTTGATGCGCTATGATGTGGGGTATACTCGGGTGGTATGGCTCCCTACTGTCAGAGGAGAAAGGGAGGGTGGAGGATGTCAGAGACTCTGTGAGGAGGGGTTTGAGAAGGGGACAGTGATCAGGATATCAAGTGGATAAGTTAATAAATTCTTGGAAAAAAAGAATTTCTTGACTTTATTTCTTAGACATACTATGAAAGATGTAATGTAGACATTACCTGTCATTTTCAACAGACACCAAATCTACAATGACTACATTCTTGAGTAAACCTTTAGGGATGCGTGTTTTAAGACTCTCATGTTTCAGTATTACAATATACATCTAAATATCACTTAAATCCCTAACCTGTATTCTACATATCTTACATTACATGGCGTTTGATGAAATCCGTATCTCGGCTCTTCCTGAATCCCCTGGGTTACTATTGTAATTTCAAATACTAGAGATGACTGTGACTTCATGTACTGAGTACCAGCCAAATTGATATTGGAAGAATCAGGGTATGTTGTTATCAAACTTTCAAAACAAGTGTTAACTGTCTTCATGTTATATTTCTCTCTAAGCTAGGATAATAGTCTTCCAGCAAGGGCATCACTCACTACATGAAGAGGAGATTCCTTCTGACAGGCAGCTTATACTCATACAATTGCTTTTTGAAAAGGAAAACTTCAATTTTGCTGTTGTTATTGTTCTGGCAGTGTAGCTTAACCTTATTTGAATGTGCTCTAGAGAAGGAAAATATGCATTCCAAATGTCAGCTAACACAGAGAATAAAGTAAAAAGTATTTTTCCAAATTTTTAATTGAATAGGTTATAAAACTTAAAAGGATTTATCTTTGGTTTAGTAATTGTGTTTAATCATGGTTAATACTACTTTATTTCCATTTTGTAAACACTGATTTCAATCATATTATAGTTTGTTTTGATTTTCAATTTATTTATTAATTTATTACTGTTTTTTTCTTTGTGTTCTTTAATCATGGTTAATACTACTTTATTTCCATTTTGTAAACACTGATTTCAATCATATTATAGTTTGTTTTCATTTTCAATTTATTTATTTATTTATTACTGGTTTTTCTTTGTGTTCTCATTTATATTAGTCCATTGAGAATTTTGTACAATGTAGTATGGTCATATTCACTTACTTTTCTCAGCTTCAGATACATCTATTTCCTTAACCACTTAATTTTCTGTTCTCTGCTTTGTAGAACTTAGTTCCGCAGTAGGGTTGCTCTGATTACATCCAAAGAACTTCTAGGTCTGTATGATCGAGCTTGAATACAGACACACCCTTAATATACCTGCCTAATCCTTCTTGCACACCTCTTGCCCTAATCCTTTAGTGTACACCTCTAATACACCCCACCAAATGACATTTAATTAAAACACAGACAATGTGATGAATCAGAGACAAATTTGACAGAACAAGTCAAAGATAGGATATACCCAACTCTCAGAAGAAAAATTATTTATTTAAGTGCAACACAATGAAAGTGAATTGAGTTAGTTGACAATACAGTCAGTTCAGTTGAGTGGAGTTGAGTTTTATGTAGTCAGTTGGCAATCAGTGAAGTGGCTGTAGTGCAGTGGAATTGAGTTCATGCAGAGGCAGCTGACACCAGAGAAGAAGGAACCAGAACATTAGAACAAGTTGGTTTGAGGCCAAGCAGAACAATTCAGTGAGAAGCCAAGAAAAATCAGATTGAGTCAATCAGCTAGGAAAGGAGTTTGAGCCAGAACAGCTGAGTTGAACCAGATAGCCAAAGTTCAGAAAAAAAAAAAAACTAGAAAGAGTGAGCCCATTCAGAATAATAGAATATTTTTATATCAGGAAAATAAAAGTTACTACTAATATATTTTTCCTTAAGCAAACTCAGTATAATTTGCATTGCCCTTATCCTTTTGAATATATGTTCTTCCCCATACTCTGATTTATCTACCAATGGCTATACCCTTAAATAATTGCTCCCAAACACCAGAGATGCTGTAGATTGTCAAAAATCTTCTAAGCTAGCTGGGCCCATTTGCCTTCTCCATGCTTGGATTTTGTCTAGCTTGAGTTTACACATGTCTGGTACATGCTGTTATAGCTGCTTGTGCAACTGCAGCTGTGTATTCAGAAGACACTGTTCCCTTCTAGTCAGCCACTTATCACATGCACTAATATTAGCAAATACAACATCCATATACATTTCCCATAATCATTTATAACTATATTTCTATGTACTTATAACTTTAGGTCTAGTTTGCTGTATCAACCTTCATTGATTTTCTATCACCAAAATTGTCCCTTTGGAATTATATCACCAACTGTCTCAATGGTACTTTCCTTTAAGAAAGAAGAAGCTTGACATAGTCCTATACTTCTATCTTATAAAGCAAAAGATAACAAAAACACAAAACATGCATGCATTATTGAAAGCACAGAAAATAACAGTATCTCTAAAACAAAGCCCAACTCCAAAGAAAAATAAGGTCAAAGAGAAGTTTATTTTCTGAAGCTACATTTCTATTTTTTAAAAAAGCTAATTCTAGAAAAGGCAAAATGAAACTAGGTATTCAGGTAGAACTTCTGCCATATAGGAAGAGATGTGTACTAGAAAGAACAAGAAATCAAAAGAAAAGGAAGATAGACTGTAATGTAGAAGACATTAGAAATTACAAATTAGAATTTAAACAAAAATTCCTTGGATTATGACATCCTCTGAACTGAAAACCAGGTAGAAGTATGTAATAGATGCAAATTAGTGACAGATCAAGTACAGTTAAAATCTGCAACCCAGAAAGGAGTGGACTTGAGATTCAGGGTTGGAGTAAGATTTAGTCTCAAATCTACCTATTACAAACCCAGACACTATTGTGGATGCCAAGAAGTACATGCTGACAGGAGCCCGCTATAGCACTCTCCAGAGAGGCTCTGCCAGATCCTGAAAATACAGAGGCAGATACTCGCAACCGACCTTTGGACTGAGCACTTTATCCTCAATGGAGGAGTTAGAGAAAGGACTGAAGGGATCTGCAACCACACAGGAAGAACAACAGTATCAACCAACCAGACACCCCAGAGCACCGAGGGACTAAACAACCAACCAAAGAGTACACATGGAGGAGATTCATGGCTCCAGCCACATATGCAGCAGAGGATAGCCTTGTTGGGCATCAATGGGAAGAGAGGCTCTTGGTCTTGTGAAGTCTTGATGTCCCAGTGTAGGGGAATGCCATGGCGGGAGGCAACTGTGGGTGGGTGGGTGGGGGAACACCTTCATAGAAGTAGAAGGGGTGAATGGGATAGGGAGGTTCCGGAGTTAAACAGGGAAAGGGGACAACATTTGAAATCTAGATAAGGAAAATATCTAATAAAAAAAAAAAAGGAAAAAAGGACAAGGAACAAGAGAGGACTACTCCATAGAAAGATATCAAGGGTATCAACACGAGAGAACAAATTAATAATATGTTAGTAATAAAAGGAAACGGCAAAAACAAACATGATGTCTTCAGAGCTTCCAGAGTAAACTGTTAATTGGGTAAAAATGTATTTAAAAAGATAGTTTTCTATACTCAGTATTGAGAAAATATACTTCAAGTGTATAAAAAAATATTCATTTGTGCTGACCCTTATGCTTCCAGCACTTCTGTACCAGATGCTGCTAAAGTAAATTTTTTAGAAGACTAAAAGGAATGAAAATGTACTGCATAATATATAGCTGTAAAATAATCAAGAACAATAAAACAGGGAATACAGCATAGCTAAAAATTATAACTCAATTTAGAAAGTGTGAATGCTGTTAAACTACAAGATGAATTTAATACTAAAAGGAATGCATAATTAGAAATTTAATATGTGGAAACATGAATTTTAAATACCTGAATAATCCCAGAAAGGAGAAATTATTCAAACAAAGCATAAAGGTACAGATATAACCTCAAGTGTGAGAATAGTCACATAAAAATCAATGCATTAACATTTCAAATAGAAGAAAGTAAGATTTCTAAACAGAATTTTTAATGCTCAGGTATGAATTTCTTTCTCATGTTTTACATATAAGCATATAGAAATCAAACATGTTAAAATAAAATACAGTGTGTATACTATGTACGGAAAACTGCTATAGTAGTTTAAATATAACATTGATATTACCTGATATAATTCCTGTATATGTCAACCAATCTACTAACTGATTATAAGTTATACACAAATAATTAAATATTATTATAATGAGTAAAGTATTTCGGAACAATTAGCTCCCCTCCAAAAAAAAAAAATTACAAAATTTCAAGCTAACAGAAAAAGTTCTGGCATCCCAGAGTGTACACACTATGATCCCATTTATAGTACACTTGATCTACAAAAGGCTGAGAAGCAATTATGATCACACGTATATTTTTGTCTTCAAAGTAATGTTTCTTGGCTCACTGCTCAACATGTAGCTGAAGAAGAAATAGGACATGAAGGTGAATTTAGAACTTTTAAAGGTTTATCTATTTTTATTTATACGAGTACACTGTAGCTGTCTTCAGACATACACTAGATCCGATCCCATTACAGAGGGTTGTGAACCACCAGGTGGTGGCTGGGAATTGAAGTCAGGACCTCTGGAAGAGCAGTCAGTGCTCTTAAACCGCTGAACTTTTAAAACTCTCTTCATCTATCTGAATATTGAGCTATACCACTCTTGGGTATAACCCCAAAAGATGCCACATCAAGCCCCAGGGACATGTGTAGCATTATCTTCATAGTGGTCTTGTTGGTGATAGCCAGAACCTCGAAACACACCAGATGTCACACAACAGAAGAATGGATACAGAAAATGTGATTCCTTTACACAATGGAATACTACTTAGCTACTAAGAACGAGGATACCCTGAGTTTTGCAAGCAAATGAATGGAACTAGAAAATAACCCGAGGTAACTCAGACCCAAAAGGACATGCATGGTATGTACCCACTAATAAATGGATATTACCCGAAAGAAAAAATACAAAATGCAAAATTCCCAGGATACAATCCACAAATCTCAAGAAGTTTAACAGGGTGAAAGGCCCATGTGAGTATTCCTCAGTCTCACTTGGGAGTGAGAAGAAAGAAGTCACAGGATTGGTGAAGGAAGGAGGGACCTGGGACAAAGAGGGGAAGAGGGGAACATGATCAAGTATTAGGTGGAGGAAACAGGACTGAAGTCCTGAGGGCCAGCAGAAAGAATGGAAACAGGCAGCCTTGGAAGGTAGGAGGTGGGCGACCCTTCAGAATGTATCAGAATCCTGGGAGGTGAGAGACTTTCAGGACTCAAAGGGAGGGACCTTAGATAAAACGCCCTACAGTGGGGAGAGGAAACTTGTTGAGCCCATCTTCAGCAGAAAGACAGGGCAACAAGTGAGGGAGGGAGTTGTCATCCCATAGTCACAACTCTGACCTATAATTTTTCCTGTCTGAAAGAGCTGCAGGGACAAAAATGGAGAAAAGCCTGAGGAAAAGGAGGACAAATGACAGGCCCAAATTGGGATCCAGCTCAAGGGGAGGCCTTAAGGCCTGACACTATTACTGAGGCTATGGTGTCCTCACAAAAAGGGGCCTATCATGACTGCCCCGCAAAAGGCCCAATAAGCAGCTCAAAGAGATGCAGATATTTAGACCCAACTAATGGACAGAAGCTGCTGTGGTTAAATTAGGGAAAAGCTGGAAGAAGCTGAGGGGGAGGGCTACCCTATAGGAAGACCGGAAGTTTCAACTAACCTAGACCCCTGAGATCTCTCAGACACTGGGCTACCAACCAGGCAGCATACACCAGCTGATCTGGCGCCCCCAACACATCTCCAGCAGAGGACTGCTGGGTCTGTGTGCAGTCAGAGAAGATGCAATTTACCCGCAAGTGATTGGAGCTCCCAGGGCTTGGGGGAGTCTGGTGGGAGTGGGGACATCCTTATGGAGACAGGGAGTGGGGAGGAGGTATGGGATGTGAAACAGTCAGAGGGTGGATGAAGAGGGCAACAAAATCTGGACTGTAAATAAAGATTAAATAAAATTAATAGAAAAGCTCACTTTCTTTTCTTTTCCCTTTTTTCTTTTCTTTTTCTTTTATTTATTTTTCGGTTTTTTTTGTTGTTTTTTTGGTTTTTTTTGTTTTGTTTTGTTTTGTTTTGTTTTTTTTGAGACAGGGTTTCTCTCTGTAGCCCTGACTGTCCTGGAACTTACTCTGCAGACCAGGCTGGCCTTGAATTCAGAAATCTGCCTGTCTCTGCCTCCCAAGTGCTGGGATTAAAGGCATGAGTCACCACTGGCCGGCCCACCACTGGTTACATAAACATGTTAAATTTGGTAAAATTCACCATTTTATCTATTTATATTTTATATGAAAGATTTTGCTATTATAAACATGTTAATGATATACAATATATGTGATGATAATAACATATTTTAACAAAGCTAACTACCCATCAAATGTGTTAAATTTATTTAAGAATTTAATTTTATTTCCTATATATACTTCAACAGAAGGGATATATATATATATATATACTCTTATGAATGGATAATACTATTGTTCTCAAAAGTTTTTTCATTTTTTTCTTGCTTTGATAGTTTACTAGAAGGAAAAATTATATCACATAAACTATTTCTGAGTTGAAAGCTATCTTCTTAGTCTCCAAGAGTGTACCTCCAGAGTTGAAGAGTAATTTCTGAGAAATCCTTTGGGAAATCATTCTAGTTGCAGGTGCACATAGATACATGCTCAAAGCCAGTCTATCAAAAAAAATTGCTTGCCATGTTTCCCAGCAGCCTTGGAAGGACGTCTCACTATATTCAATAAAAGTTTAGCAATGAGCCATTAATTAACACATAAATATGCAAGTTGTAGAGGTTGGAAGTTTAAAGTAAAAACCACTTTTGAGATTCCTTACAATATTAGTATAATAGTAGTGATCTCTCTAGTGTAAAATACAAATCCTTGAATGAAATATCACTGCCATGTGTAGCTTTTACGTTCTTCTGAGTTCATATAGAACTGTGTGTGTGTGTGTGTGTATGTGTGTGTGTGTGTGTGTGTGTGTGTGTCAGTGTGTGACTGCACGTTAAATTAAATGAATACTTCTATTAGTAACTGTGCTTAAGGGCTGACTTCATTTGTTGAGTCCTCACTGCTGTCCTCTGACCTTTTAATGTGACAGTTTCTGCAAACATCTTGATTTTAAACTAGATCCTTTTCTTTTTTTATTTTCTTTATTAGATGTTTTCCTTATTTGCAATATCTCCTTTCCCGAGTTCCCCTCCCCTCAAAATAAAATAATAAAATAAAACAAACCCCTGTTCCATTCCCCTCCCCCTGCTCACTACCCTACCTCTTCCTGCCTTATGGCCCTGGCATTCCCCTACACTGGGGCATAGAACCTTCACAGGGCCAAGGGCTTCTCTTCCCATTGATGACCAACTTGGCCATCCTCTGCTATACATATGATGTTGGAGCCATGAGTCCCACCATGTCTACTCTTTGGTTGGAGTTTTAGTTCCCAGGAGCTCTGAGAGTACTAGTTAGTTCATATTATTGTTCCTCTTAAGGGGCTGCAAACCCTTTACTTCCTTGGGTCCTTTCTCTAGCTCCTTCATTGGGGACCTTGTACTCAGTCCAATGGATGGCTGTGAGACTCTACTTCTGTATTAGTTGGGTACTGTTAGAACCTCTCAGGAGACAGCTATATCAGGCTCCTGTCAACCAGCACTTGCTGGCATCCACAATAGTGTCTAATTTGAAGATATAATATGGGAAGGATTCCCAGGTGGGGCAGTCTTTGAATTGTCCTTCCTTTAGTCTCTGCTCCATAGTTAGTCTCTACAACTCTTCCATGGGTATTTTGTTCCCCTTTTTAAGAAGGAATGAAGTATCCACACTTTGGTCTTCCATCTTCTTGAGTTTCTTATGATTTGTGGTGCATACTTTGTGTATTCCAATCTTGTAGGCTACTATCCACTTATCAGAGAATGCATACCATGGTGTTCTTTTGTGACTAGGTTACCTCACTCAGGATGATACTCTCCAGGTCAATCCATTTCCCCAAGAACTTCATAAATTCATTGTTTTTAATAGCTGAGTAGTATTCCATTGTGTAGATGTACCACATTTTCTGTATCCATTCCTCCACTGAGGGACATCTGGGTTGTTTCTACTTTCTGGCTATTATAAATAAGGCTGCTATGAACATAGTGGAGCATGTGTCTTTATTACATGTTGGAGCATCTTCTGGATATATGCCCAGGATTGGTATAGCTGGGTCCTCTGGTAGTACTATGTCCACTTTCCAGAGGAATCATCAAACTGATTTCCAGAGTGGTTTTACCAGCTTGCAGTTCCACCAGCAAGGAAGAAACGGTCCCCTTTCTCCACAACCTCGCCAGCAGCCGCTGTTACCTGAGTTTTTTATCCTAGCCATTCTGACTGGCGTGAGGTGGAATCTCAGGGTTGTTTTGATTTGCATTTCTCTGATGACTAAGGATGTTGAACATTTCTTTAGGGTGCTTCTCAGTCATTCCATATTCATCAGTTGAGAATTCTTTGTTTAGCTCTGTACCTCATTTTTAATAGGGTTATTTGGTTCTCTGGAGTCTAACTTCTTGAGTTATTTGTATATACAGAATATTAGCCCTCTATCAGATATAGGATTGGTAAAGATCTTTTCCCAATTTGTTGGTTGCCTTTTCGTCTTATTGTCAGTGTCCTTTGCCTTACAGAAGCTTTGCAGTTTCATGAGTTCCCATTTTGTCAATTCTTGATCTTAGAGCATAAGCTATTGGTTGCCCACTCTCTTCCTACCTATTCATTATTGTATTTGCAGTCCTAGCCAGAGCAATTAGACAACAAAAGGAGATCAAAGGGATATGAATTGGAAAAGAAGTCAAATTACCACTATTTGCTGATAATATGATAGTAAACTTAAGTGACCTCCAAAATTCTATCAGACAGCTCCTAAACCTTACAAACAACCTCAGCAAAGTAGCTGGATATAAAATTAACTCAAGAAAATCAGTTGCCTTTCTCTACACAAAGGATAAACAGGCTGAGAAAGAAATTAGGAAAACAACACCCTTCACAATATTCACAAATACTATAAAATACCTTGGTGTGACTCTAACTAAGCAAGTAAAAGATCTGTTTGACAAAAACTTCAAGTCTCTGAAGAAGGAAATTGAAGATCTCAGAAGATGGAAAGATTTCCCATGCTCATGGATTGGCAGGATTAATATTGTAAAAAATGTCCATCTTGCCAAAAGAAATCTACAGATTCAATGGAATCCCCATCAAAATTCCAACTCAATTCTTCACAGACTTAGAAAGAGCAATTTGAAAATTCATCTGGAATAACAAAAAACCCAGGATAACCAAAACTATTCTCAACAATAAAGCAACCTCTGGTGGAATCACCATCCTAGACCTTAAGCTGTACTACAGAGCAATAGTGATAAAAATTGCATGTTATTGGTACAGTGGCAGGCAGGTAAATCCATGGAATAGAATTGAAGACCCAGAAATGAACCCACAAACCTATGGCCACTTGATGCTTGACAAAGGAGCTAAAGCCATCCAGTGATAAAAAGACAGCATTTTCAACAGATGGTGCTGGCTCAACTGGAGGTTAGAATGTAGAAGAATGCAAATCGATCCATTCCTATCTCCTTGTACAAAGCTCAAGTCCAAGTGAATCAAGGACCTCCACATCAAACCAGATACATTGAAACTAATAGAAAAGAAAGTGGGGAAGAGCCTCGAGCACATAGGCACAAGGGAAAATTTCCTGAACAGAACACCAATAGATCCTTTTCTTAAGATTAGGAGGTTCAAGTTACATTTTTGGACACACATTATGCTATTCATTCTTATTTGTCTTTGTTCTTTTTTGTTTGTTTGCTTGCTTGTTTGTTTGGAGACAGGGTTTCTCTATATAGCCCTGGGTGTCCTAGAACTCACTCTGTAGACCAGGCTGGCCTTGAACTCTGCCTTCCAAGTGCTGGAATTAAAGACATGTGCCACCACTACCTGGTTGTCTTTGTTCTTTATATAAAATAAGTAGAGATAACAAATGTATTTCTTAGAAGTAATTCTCAAGATTTAACTTGAATTTTACTCCTTAGAGCAGAAAAACCATTTCCAGGAATTCAGCTTAGCATTACATATTCAACTGGTCACTATAACCTGCTTGTATTATACAATAACTGTGGTGCTGAAATTAAGCAAGAATGATATACACCTGCATGGATGAAATAACAAAATGAATGTGGAGTGGGGGTTGATCTTGATTAATGCCTTGGAAGAAAATATCAACACAGTTAATAATTTGTACTATAATGCTAACCAATAAGTTTAAATGAAAAAACTTTTTATTCTTATACATGATCAAGCTTTTATTTAGATTTTAATAGCTGTAATGATTTAAAGATCCACATGATTTTTTTGTGCTTTCAAAATTCCTTTTTTAGCCCAATGTATTTTACTTAATTTCCACACAGTTGACCATACATTGTTTTCCTACTTGATAAATTATATTACATGGATTTCTGTTAAATACAGGAAGCCATGCATTCTGTAAATATTTGTTTAAAATGTCTACAACTTGCTAGCTTACTTTAAACTTCATGAGTTTTTTTTTTTTTTTTTTTTTTTTTTTTTTTTTGGTTTTTAGAGACAGGGTTTCTCTGTGTAACCCTGGCTGTCCTGGAACTCACTCTACAGACCAGGCTGGCCTTGAACTCAGAAATTTGCCTGCTTCTGCCTCCCAAGTGCTGGGAGTAAAGGCATGCACCACCACTGCCCTGCAACTTTATGAGATTTTAAAGTCTACATTTTGTGCTTGAGCATACTCCTGTGAAACTTTTGTGTTTACATCACACACTAAAACTTTTTTTTTAAGTTTTCAATTAAATATTTGATCCATTCAATTGACTCCTGTTTGTGTATTTCAGAATTGCTCCAGTTTCATATAATTTTGAAGTATTTCATTATTCATTCATACATTATTCATTCATACCATTGTTTACATTTAACTGGGAGAAAATATCTTGGGAACCTTACCCGCAATATTTAATTAAAATGTAAAGTAAGTTTAAATTGATAGTAGTAGGACTTTGTATTTTGCTATTAGATTTGAACTTTAAAATAAATGTGGGGAGTATACTTATTTGCAAGCACTTTTCTAATGGCCTAATTTAGCAGTGTAAAAAATCATTGCAGTACCATTAATCTCACTTGAATGCATAGTTTCTCTGTTACTGGAAATTATAAGTACTTTCCCACACTCCTTTGTTTTTATGTGAAGAGAGGAGAGATGTTACAAATGGGCATTTTTCTTACTTCGTATAGCTTTGACCAATATGAATGGCTTCAAACTTGAATACATAGCTTCCTTTTCTCTAAAATGTTCAAGCATTTACATATACAGAAGTGGTAAAGTTCGGATAAAGTATTTAAGACATGTTACATGTACAGTGCTTTGTGGAGTGTTCCAACAATAAGGCTAGTGTGAAACACTTGGAGATCTTGACTAAAAATAGAAACAATCCAGAAAATCACAAATATTTAGTGAAGAAGGTTTTCCTGCTTTTAATTTCCTTTGGCCAAAAGAATGAGAAATGCTTAGGACCTACAGTGTTAATTATGTTCTACTTTCCATTAGTTAGAAATAAAATAAGCATTCATTTGCGTGTCTGTTCTCTCTCTAGGAGTTAGAAATCACTGTGCAACTTCTTGCCGCTGTGTGAACTGTTCCATAAAGGTCATCCACATTCATTTGTATGATAGATTATTCAATCTTTCTAAATTATATCAATTCTTTTTCATTTTTCTGTTAATCACAGAATAGTACTGAAATATTACAAAGTAATCAAGAATGTCTGTGTCTACTTTCTGTTTGAGTAGATTCTATTTTCTGCAGTTTGAAGTCCATATTATATACACAGCCATTTAAGACAGTACGTTACCAACGATTTATGTTTTTTATTTAAAACTTGGTATGCCTACCGTTTGTCCTTCTGAAGTGGGTAGGCTTCAGATATATGTCTTTTTTTAATTAGATATTTTTTTATTTACATTTCAAATGTTAACCCCTTTCCTTGTTTCCCCTCTGGGGAGAAAAAAAAAAAAACTCTATTCCCTCTCCCCTCCCCCTGCTCACCAACCCACTCTCTCCTGCTTCCTGGCCCTGGCATTCCCCTACACTGGGGCATAGAACATTCACAGGACCAAGGGCCTCTCTTCTCACTGATGACCAACTATGCTATCCTCTGCTACATGTGCAGCTGGATATGAGTCTTATGCTTAGTATCAATATACATGAATTTAAAAACTATATTTCTTGTATGAAATTGGTACTATGATACAGATTTATTTAACCATTTAATTTTCAAATTTACGGAGAATAATTTCAAATATTACCTGTTAGTATTCAATTCTTTGAGTCCTGGTATAGTATATAATTACAAAACCATCACATTTTTAGCATAACTAACTTTTCTGAAAACAACACATCTAAACATTTTTGCCTAATTATTTCCTGGCCACCACTGTTCTAATTATTGTCTCTGTCTCTCAAGTTTCTATGGTTTTGTGTAAGTGAAACCTTAAAGGGCATTTTTTTTTTCTGGTTTAGTTACTTTCTTGGGAGGTCCCTTTTTCATTGGTTATTTTATTTGTTCACATTTCAAGTGTTTAAACTTATATTTAACTCAGAGAGATAGAAGAAAATAATGAATGTTTAGTCAGGAACTAGTCTTTATGGAAAGACATGTAAACAATTCTGCTGTTGGTTGATATTGTTGTTCTTCCTGAGGGGTTACAGTCTTCTTCAGCTCCTTCAGTCTTTGCCCTAATTTTTCTACTGGGGATCCCATCGCTCAGTCCAGGGTTTGGCTGCATGCATCCACATCTGTATTGGGCAGGATCTGGCAGAGCCTCTTAGGTGAAAGGGAGGCCAGTTCATATATGAAAGGACATAGGGGAGAAGTACAGTGGGTCAGGGATTTGAAAGGAGGTGTGTAGCAGTGGAGGAGAGGGAACTGGAGGTAGCCACTACAAAGTCCCAGATGCCAGGGACCCAAGAGGTTTCCAGGGCCCAATAGTGTGGATATTAGCCAAAATACCCAACAAAGGGGAGATAGAACCTATAGAGACCATATCCAGTGGATAGACACGGTCCCTGGTTCAGTAATGGGGCTACCCACCCACCTCAAAAATATTAATCTAGAATTCCTCCTGTCAGAAGGAAATGCAGAGACAAATAGTGGAGCAGAGACTGAAGGAAAGCCCATCCAGAGACTGCCCCATCTAGGGATCCATCTCTTTTGCAGACACTAAACCCAGACGTTATTGCTGATACCCAGAAGCCCTTGCTGACAGGAGCCTGTTTGGTAACTTTTGCTTAACGTATGTTCTCATTACGTTGTCACTGTTTCCTCTATTATTAAATAATGCAGTTTCAAATTAGCACATTTTATATTCTGGTGAGTTTATGTGTGATGTAAGAACTTTTGTTTTACATTGTCCACTACTCGCTCTATCTCCTGTCATAAATGTGAATGGTGAAGTGTATTTTACTTGTCCATATGTAACAAACTGCATAAGTCTTGACTAGACTTTAATAAAATGTATAGAGATATATTCTGGGTGTTTAAAAATATAGTAAATACACCTAAAAGTGCATATAACCAAAAATTTCTGTTGACAATATGTCATATTCATTTCATAGAACCACGTTTTGATGTTGCCTGTAACCAGCCTGGCATCACATAGTTTCCCAGGGAAGGCAGTGAAGGGATATAGGGTCAGCGACAGGACCCCAAAGCTGCTTTATCTGTGTTGAGGCTTTTGTCTTTAACACTTTACTATTCAAAGACCAAAACCCACTGGCTTCTGGTAATTTATTCCTGCTCTTAGTAGGGGATTAAGAAAAAAATGTTTTAGTTACTATGTTCTTTTCTCTTTGGATCTTGGGGGATGGGGAGTGGGGTGGGATCTCTCTGAACAGGCAGGAGGTTCTGAGCTCATTAACTCTTTGTGAATAAGAGAGAAGAGAAAAATAATGAAAGAAGGAAAAGAGAAAATTCAAGCATGCAGAAAGAAATCACTCACTCATTCTGGATGAAGCAGAGAAAGTAAAGCTCCAAACACTTTACACAGATAATATACATTCAGGTACACACATTTAGTGTGTATGTGCAAAGCTACAGAAACTTCACATATACACATACATACACTCATTTGGTGGATGGAATAAAGCTCCATAGAGAAATGTTCAACAACTTTATTTTCTGTTCTCAGTATAAATACTGTCTCTGAAAATTCACCTCATACAACTATCAGGTAGACTGTTACAAAATGATAATAGATTACATGATTTTCTCAATACTTTCACATTCCAATAAGTTCATATTAAGTTTGAGGTAATAATTCATGTCATAGATCAATAAGACTTAAGGAATAACAGCAGAATTGTTTACATGTCTTTCCATAAAGACTAGTTCCTGACTAAACATTCATTATTTTCTTCTCTCTCCATGAGTTCAATATAAGTTTAAAGGGATAATTTTTATGTCACAAGTTAGCTTGGATTTTTTTAAGAAACAAATCATCAGCCTGTGTCTTATTAGTTTTGAAATTTTGTAAAGATAAACTAGTCAATAGTTTATTTTCTGTCTTTGCACCTACAATAGATTGTCCATTCCCAGTTTATGACCGTTATTTCCCAATAGTGTCCTCATTCATTCCTACAAGGAATGTTTTTCTTGAGCCTACATTTGTTCCAAACCTGTTTTCTTTTCCTAGTACAATTATTTGAAGGCACATGAAGATTTACAGAGATCTATTTGTATCTTTTATTTAATTGAGGTTACTTGTATCAATTTAGGAATTCTATAAAATCATGATCAGAAATTACGGTATCATCAATTTGTCTATACAGCATTTCTATAGAAAGTAACATCTTCATGTAGATCTGAACAAAATCTACTCAGTAGAGTGGGCTAATTCCCAGGAATTCTTAGACCTTGTAATAGTGGCAGGAAATGCATATCAACAGCAAAAAGCAATCCTGGATGAAATCTCTGAAGGCCCTACATCTCAAAGCTCACTCATCACAGCTATGCATACAGGGCTAACTCCAGAAAACTTACTCTAGTCTTTCCTAGATGGCTTCTGACACAGTGTAGTTTTTTTCAGCTGAAGAACTTTTCAGTGGGCATTGTACTGTTCATCTTTAAGCAGAAAAATCATAAGACTAACTGGGAGGATTATAAATATGAATCCAAGAGCTTTCTTGACTACACACAGATTCTTCTTTAAAAATAACATTTCTAATGACATTATAATACAAAAAATAAAAATGTATAATTTTATTTGTCTAACAATTTCTCCTTTCATTTTTAATTTTCAAAATTAATTCATAAAATATAAAATTCTGGAATAATTTTCATTTTTTAAACATTTCATAATGTTTAACCAGTGATTATTTTAGAAAAATAAATATTTAGACAGACATTATATGCTCCTTTATACTAATGTGATATTTTTTTTCTGGATAATTTTCAAATTTCATTTTAATCATTATTTGTAAAGTGTCAAACTTTATGTTTATTGATGGGACTTTAATATGCATTTCTTAAATCAAGCATATATATTATATTTAATAGTATATATTATATTAACTATAATATACATTCTATTTAATATATTTAATATTTAATGAGTGCTTTCTTATTTTCCAAATATTTTAAAAATTGTTTTATTGATTGACATTTCAAATGTTGCCACCCCTTCCAAGTCCCCCCTTTAAAAGTTCTTCACCCCGTCCCCTTTACCTTTAAGAGGGTGCTTCCCCACCCTCCCCTCCCATTCCTTTCACCTCTGCTTCACCTCCCCCTTTTCCAAATATTTTAAAGCCATATTACGCATTTTATATTGCTGTTGGCATGAAATTTCTTTTCACTTCTCTAAAGATTATTTAGCATTGTTAGGGAAGACATATTAGTTATTGAATCCTTAGTGATTTGTTTTTGTACTCTGTGATAGTGAGAATGCAGTTACTTATTGTGGAGTGTTCTTCTCTTGTGGCCAAAGCCAAGTCTAGTGGAGTCTCAGTTACTTATCCATTGTCTGGAACTGTGCCTCCACTCTAGGTATTGGAGTTCACCATCATTCTGTCTTTTGTGATCTTTAGAAAATACTGAGACCTACAGGTTCTAAGAGGCATGAATTTGCCTAGCATAGCATAGTAAAAATCCTATGTGTACTGGATGCACGATTCATAAAAAGTCTCACAAAAGTGCATGTATGAACTTGAGTTTATTGTTTATGATGCCTTTCCCCCAAGTATTTTGCAACTAAAATTTCACCTACTGCAGTCTCTCACAAATATCAGTATCTCACTGCTGAATTTGTTAAACCCTTTTAGGGTTTATATTTCTGGTGTGAGAACCTGAAAATTACTTCTAGTCAGAAAAAGTAAAGAAATATAGTCCTGCCCTGTTAGTTTTGTGGACACAACAGTACATACTATGATTCCTAATTCAAAATATTTTTTATACAAAACTTTAGTCAGTCAGTTTAGGAGGAAAAGTCTGGAATCAGGCACAAAATATATCAAAAGCTTTCTTTCTACAGATGTGGACTCTACAATTTTGTTTAGTTTCGGTGTATTGATTGCTTATTTGCTTCTCCTTGCAGGGGTGATAATGTTTCAGAACTCACAAGGCCTTTTCAAGACAGCCTGTACCTGGAAGATCAGACACTTACATATTTCTCCTTGATCCCAGCAGCTACATGTACATATATTTCTGTTTTCTGATCTGTTCCACATGAATATGAGACACAAGATACTGAGATGATTTATTCATTAAAATATGACTCTAGGAATGTTCAACACATTTGTAAAATATACTGTAATTTGTTCTTGCATCAAATTCAAAATGATATACTAATATGTAAATAACAAATTGTAAACTGACTTGTGTATTTTACTAAAAAGGTTGTGGTCATTTAGTAGTTATAAGACACAAATTTTTACTGGGTGAGGTTTATTGGAATAGTTGGTTTAAAAAAAA
>JADRCD010124604.1:0-13990 GCA_019843815.1 Montemys delectorum
GGGGGGTGGGGTGATGGGGCACTGCTAGGCAACATGTAAGGAAGGCAGGGGACTGTAAGACATCACAGTGGCCAATTGGCTGACGGGGTGGTAAATAGATGGAACATCTGTAGGGAGACTATGAACCTGAGCGTTACCGCTTTCTTTTCCAGCTGGACCACTCTGAAGGCAACGGGTGAAACAAAGTGTTTACAATGTAACAGAGGAACTGGCACGATGGCTCAGTGAACCGCGGAACCTGTGTAATCCACAGACCCAGATTCTTGAACTTATCAGACCTCTGCATGCGTGTCATGGCGTGTGTACATGTGCATGTACACACCTATATACACAATACATAAATGTAAACAATTTTCCCCCTTCCCTTTCCCTCTTGCTCTGGCCCCACCCGCTCTGGCGCCCCCACTCACTCCAGGCCCTGCTCCTGACCCTGCAAATGTAAACAATTTTTTGATCAAACGAGAGCTATAAGCATGACCTCCGCATCAGACCTGGGGAGGTGCACACCAGACCATGTGAAAAACAAGAACTTGGGGGAAAGGCAGCTCAGTAAGTGGGACTGGCATGTACGACACCTTGGGTTCTGTCCTAGCACCCCAGGGGGAAAGGTAATAGCCTTTTGTCACTAGAGATCCCTACCAAGAAGATGAAAAATCAGAGGTGGGTGCAGGCTGTTCCCAGAACGGACAGATGCTTTGTGTAAAATGCACGGAGAATGTTCCATCAGTAACAGACAGACCTGAGTGATGCAGGGTTAACTAGTCAGCACCCCAAAAAGGCTCAGGCTCACTAGTCCCCTCCCCCCAATCCAAAAATGCAAATTAAACCTCGAGATACCTGCGAGCAGCAAGGCCAAAGGGAAAATCCTGTTTCCAAGTATCAGAAAGATGTAAGAACTTGGGGCTCTTGCACGCTGCTGACCGACAGCAGGATCATTCACAGTCGCATCAGTCACACTGACTGGAAACACCTTGACACAGGACAGAGGGGTGGGGTCCTGATCATCTCAGAGTGGCTTGGACTCGGCAGTACGATAACAGCTCCACATGCTACTGGATAGAAACAGCTGACCCAGGGTATCTGAAGAGGTTCTGTGTCTCTCTTGCCCCCCCCTTCTCTCTGTGTGTTCCTCTCCATCTCTGTCTCTGTCTGTCTCTGTCTGTCTCTCGGCCTCTTTCTCTTTTTCTCCTTCCCTCCCTCAATATCTTTTTTAAAAATTATTTTAAACTATGTATATGTGTGTATTATGGGGTACATACACTTGAGTGCAGGGAACTACGGAGGCCAGAAGCGATGGAATCACCCCCACCCCCCAGAGTTGGGGTTACAGGCAGTTGAGAGCAGCCAGACACGGGTGTGGGAGGTGAACTCTAGTCCTCTGAAGAAGAAACAGCAAAGGACTCTTAACCACTGAGCCATTTCTCCAGCCCCCTCTTCTGTTATTGTCTTTCTGCTTCTGTTTGTCCTTTTCTGTCTCTCTCCATGTCCCTCCCCTCGCCCTCCCCTTCTCTGGGTCTCTCTGCTCTGTCTCTCTCATTCCCTGTCTCTCTCTATTGCTGTCTGTACCTCTGTCTTCATGTTTCTGTCGATGCAAGTGCGGCACCAGTGGGTCTTGTGTTACTTGTCTTACACTACGACGCAATACTGGGCAGAAACTACTTAAAGGGAGACTATTTTGCTCATGGTTTCAGAAGTTTCATCTACGGTCACTCAGTCCCCTTGTGCTTGGGCAAAGCATTGTGGGAGTGAGAGAGTATGGTAGCCATTGCTCACCCTGTGGTAGGCAAGAAACAGAGACAGCAGGGGCCGGGGACTTACTTCCTGAAGCTAGGTCCCATCTCCTAATGTTTCCATCCCAAATAGCTTCACTACCTGGAATGAAGCAGCTTTTAAGGCCGGAGTCTATGGGAGACATTTGAGATCCAAACCACGACCAGAAAGAAAGCTGTCTTCTTTTTCTTTTCTTTTTTTTTGGGGGGGGGAAGGAGGGGGGGTTGAGACAGGGTTTCTCTATATAGCCCTGGCTGTCCTGGAACTCACTCTGTAGACCAGGCTAGTCTCAAACTCAGAAATCTGCCTGCCTCTGCCTCCCAAGTACTGGGATTAAAGGCGTGCGCCATTACTGCCAGGCTTCGGCTTGTCTTTTTTTTTTTTTTTTTTTTAACTCTAGGCCCTATCACTTGACCTGGCCCTGCTCTGGCCTGACATAGCAAGGTGCATACCGCGTACCGTGTACCGTGTCACCTGCACAAGCTAGTCCACACAAAACTTGTCACACAGCAGGAGCTAGGTCAGCATTTGCAGAGAGAATTAAGGAAGGGGGTGGAGCCAGAGCTCCGGCAGCTTTGCTGCTGGCTGCTGAGGGACTATCTGGGACCCTGCTGAGTCAAAACTTCCTCTGGCTTGGATTTATTTTTAATTGTATGTTCCGAACAGATGGAAATGTCTTGGCTGTTGCGAGTGAAACTCTGGATATTTGGGAAATAGATCCAGAAGGAAGTGGCTGGGATATGAGTCACGCAGCCATCTGAACCCTGATGGGGTGAGCTGACTCCAGCAATTCCCGCTCAGCTGCAGAGAAGCCGCTGGGCTAAAAGCCTAGCAGTGGAGAGGGCAGGGGGATGGGGGTGGGCTACAGAGTCAATGGTTGGACCTGGCTTTGTCTCTTCCACGTAGAACCTGTGACATTGGCAGTGTCACCACGATGCACTGACACAGTTACCCGCCCATGCATGTTTTAATCAGTTAGATGAGCCACAGGCACCTATTCCAGGGAGAAGCCAGCCAGCTGACGTATAGAGAGACAGAGGGACAGGTCAGGGAAGTCTAAAGGGACAGAGGGGTGACCAGCCAGGCTCTCTAACCAGGAGATAGGTGCAAAAGCTGGGTAGGAGGGTTCGAAGTTGGGAGTAGAACCACCTGAGAGCAAAGAGGGCTGTTTAAGAAGGAAGTCAGTGCCAGGCATGGAGGTGCACACTTGTGCCCCCAGCACTGTGGAGGCTGAGGCAGGAGGACCACCCTAGGGTTGGCAAGAGAGCGAACCTTGTCTGAGGCAAAGGAAATCAGGAATTTCCAGCCTGTGACCATCTTCTGAGCGGTGCAAGTGGGTTGCAGTCTGCTCTGGCCTCAGAGCAGTGTCCTTAACAACAGCGACCATAAAAGCTGGGACACAGGGGACCCCATGATTGATGGCAACTCCTTACTGTGGGACAGGAGAGGAGGGCCAAAGTGCCACACACACATGCACACACGTACACACACACAAGTACGCACATGTAAGGGAGTAGACCACCTTCAGTGGGGTGAGGTAACAACGTAGAAGAGAAAACTTCTTTTTTCGTTTTTTTAAAGATTTATTTTATTTATTTTATGTGTATGAGTACACTGTACCTGTACAGATGGCCGTGAACTATCATGGGTGTGGCTGCTGGGAACTGAACTCTGGTCCCGCTCGCTCCGGCGTAATTCACTGTAGTTGTCTTCAGACACACCAGAAGAGGGCGTCAGATCTCACTACGGGTAGTTGTGAGCCACCATGTGGTTGCTGGGATCCGAACTCAGGACCTTTGGAAGAGCAGTCAGTGCTCTTACTCGCTGAGCCGTCTCGCCAGCCCCGAGAACACTTCCGTATTCAGCATCCTGAAGAGTTTTTGGGGCTGGAGCAAAGGCCATTTTTTCCCAACACTTAAAATACAATCTCAAGCCGCCTTTAATCCCAGCACTTGGGAGGCAGAGACAGGTGGATTTCTGAGTTTGAGGCCAGCCTGGTCTACAGCGTGAGTTCTAGGACAGCCAGGGCTACACAGAGAAACCTTGTCTCGGAGAAACCAAAAAAAAAAAAAAAAAAAAAAAAAAGATACCATCCCCAGATAGATTCCTAGAGTTTAGTGCCTACAGGCACCTAGGAGCAGGTTGTGCCTCCTCCCGGAGGGCAGAGGTCTGCACTCTGCTAGCTTGTATCTTTTTATCCCGTGGGGTTTCATCTGCGTGTAAACACCAGAGTTCTAGGCCTGTAGTCTTTTCCCCTGGGCGGGGTTTTTTGTTGTTGTTGTTTTTTTGGTTTTTTTTTTTTTTTTTGATCCTCTGAGACTTGCCTGCTATTCTGTAGGGTGCAGAGAGAGAAGGATCTATGACAGTTGTATTTTCAGTTTTGGAGGAATGACGTTTATGTAAGCAAGGTAAAGTCAAAGAATAGAGAGTGAAAGAGAGTATGCAAAAATCATCAAATCTGACACTCAAAACATCCAAACCATCAAAACATCAAAAAAGAAAAAAAAAAAATCAAAACAACAAAAAATGGGAGACTGGGCCCTCATGAAAGCAGACAGCTGGAGTGTCCCCCCCACCCTCAACCCCCAACATCCAAGCAGGATAGAGTCCTCTTAGTGGGGCCTCCAAGTTAAATAACAAATAACGACTGACTGACAGAGATGACGTCACTGAACTGGATAGTCACAGCATCCTGCAGAAACTGACTGGGGAAGTCTGGGGCACCAGCTGGAGTTCCCGATTGAGCTTTCTCTCCAGGGCTGAGCTTCCCCCAGCTGAACAACCAGCTTCTCTTTCCCACCGTGGGTGCATTTATTGCCATGGAATAAACAATGGTCACCTTGGTTGGAAACGTTTGACCTCTAAGCTGTGCTCAAAGGTACCATGTTTTGCTCTTGCCCGTTTCACTGTTCTCTCTGCACCACCGTGAGTGGGGCCATCTCCAGGCAAAGGACCTTGGAGAGGGTACTTTGCTTGGGTGTGAAATGGGGAGGAGGAGTAACTATGAGCCAGCCTCTCAGTGAGCCCAAGCAGCACATGACAATTTACTAATACAATATAGATTACATCTTTAAGCTGGATGCCCACGACAGAGGGCTGCCCTGCACCCTGCACCAACTTTTGTTTCTCTACTTCACTCCTTGTACCTCCTGGGTCAAAGCTCAGCCAAGGGGAGAGAGATCTACTGTGATCAGATTAGCTTTCACACAGGAGACCCCAGGGCTAGGGAAGGTGAGAGCCCAGACCGTACTTTCGGGAAGACTTCTTAGTCTTGCACGTTCCTTCCTGCTTCCGGAGATAGCTCCCTCCAGCTGAGGGCCGTTACAGCCTACAGGCCCTCAAGTGGGCTTCCAACTGTGGAGGAAAGTTCATGCAGAACAGAGAGCAGGAAAAAAGCCAGGTCCACCCCGCCCTGATCCTCTGGGTACCTCACCGGCCTCGGTTGGGGCAGTAGGAGATCATCGTGTGGGTGGAGAAGGTCAGTGGCGCTAGCTAGCTTGGGGATCAGGAGTCTGGAAGCAAGGTTGGAGGCAGCTGGCAGCACTCCAGGCTCGGAGGAAGGTCAGTGGGGCCTGGGAACAGAGTGGCCCTTGTGGGGGTGACTCAGACCCAGATAGTGGGGGAAGGACACAGCTAGGCCCTTCTGCAACTGGGCTGTAGGGATGGGCAAGAAGGTCTAAGAGCCTAACCACCAGCCTGACTCTCTGCCCACACCCCAGCTCTATGGAAACCCCCTTACCCCATCCCAGACATCTGCAAACCGCTCTGGAGGCTTCCCTTCTCGGCTATTGTAATACGTGCAGCTGAGCACAGCCAAGGTGCTTTCTCCACAGCCGGAGGAACACCCTCTGCACTCTCAAGCCAAAACCAAGTGCGTCATGTCCCAGCCACTCACCTCAGATACACACGCTTTGTGTGTGCATGTATGAGTGCGCATGCACGTGTGTGTATGTGTATGTGTGTGTGTGTGTGTGTGCGCGCGCGCGCGCACGCGCACGTTATGTGACAACATATGGGCATGTGTGTGGAGGTGTGTGCACATGTGTGTGTTGTGAATGATGTGTTTCTAAAAAGATAAACAGGTATAAGATATGTTCTGTAGGGGTGTGGTGAGGTATGGGCGAAGGGATGTCTCAGTAGGCCCATGCCAAGGCATCCCTTCCCCCTGAGGGACCAGCCACATAATGGTATAGCATAAAATAGAGTTTATTCATGGCATGGGGAGGGGAGTTAAGAGGGTAATAGAGGCAGAGAAAGGCAGAGAGAGGGAGAGAGTAGAGAAGTAGAGGCCAGCATGACCATGTGGAGAGAGGGGGGACGGGAATAGGAAGGGAAGAGCCCAAGAGAACAAGGGGGCAAGAGAGAAGCAAGAGAGAGAGGAGGGGGCAAGCGGCCCCTTTTATAGTGGGTCAGGCCTACCGGGCTGTTGCCAGGTAGCTGTGGGGTGGAGCTTAGACAGAATGCTAACATTCCCAGGCCAGGTTGTGAGTGGCTGTTCTGTTCTGGAGATTCTTCCTTGTCTACCCCATCCGATACTTTCTAGGACTGTCACCTGTGATGGTGGCAGAGGCCAGAGGAAGGAAGGTGACCTGAAGGAAATCAATGACTTCTGAAGGGCACAGCTGAGGAGACACCTCAGTGTGTCTGTGTGGTTGTGTCATGTAGGGCTTGTCTAGGGAACCAAATGCTCCTGGGTCTGGTTTACAGTAGAAGACAAGCTAGTCCAAATTGTTCGGCTGCCCCATGGCTGTCAGGAAAGTACAAACTTGTGTCCTTGGAGATGAGAAAACTCAGGGCGGAGTCATTCCCTTGGCTCTCATGATCTGCCCTGGACAAGTATGTGCCAAGGTGTGTGTGTGAGGAGCATGCCAGGGCAGGGATAGAGCCACACAGTCTAGGCCCTCAGAGCAAGTGGTGGAGGGGGAAGGCATCACTGTCCCCACATCCTGGGACCTTAACCCTCACTATGGCCTTGGCCACCGGGGACACACAACCACTAAAATGCCTGTCTTTGTCAAGGTTGGCGCCCCTTCCTAGAGAAGGACAGATTCCTGGCTGAGGGATGTGCTGATCTGGATGCGAAGCAAGATCAGCACAAGACTTCTCACAAGTTTCCAGACGACAGCCAAGGCAGAAACCACACCCAGTGCTCAGGCTGGGAGAAGACGGCAACCACACCCCAGAAGGGGTACCTTGACCCCACCTTCTTCAGCTACTGTCTTTCCACAGCTCATAAAGAAAATATGGCCTAAAATAGAGTGTGCTCTCAGCTCACTAAGCCGACAGATGAGGGAGGAGCTTCATCTCAGAAGGCCCCTGAAGGCCTCCCAGGAACCTGACTCAGGCCGGGACTCCACGCCAGCACCTCAGAGGCCCACAGCGTGCTGACTCAGGCCCTCTCCACCCAGGCTCTGATTTTCAGGGCCTCGAGGAAGAGTTCCCTAGGGTGAGACCCACAGGGCTCACCAGCCTTGGCAATTTGCCTACGTCTGGTCTGGAGGGAATGGAGAGAGATGCTTAGAGGAAATCAGGGAGTTCCTCAAATCTTTCTTAGGAGACAATGCTCTTCGCAGGAAGTCTGCCGGACAAGCAAGAAACCAGAGCCTTCGCCCCTCCGGCAGACTGAGAAGGCTGAGGAGCATGGCTTGGCCTGAGTTCCCATTAGCAAACGAGGACACAGGGGCTTCCTTGAAATAGAACATCATCATCATCATCATCATCATCATCAACAACAACAACAACATCAACATCATCATCATGGACAACAACATTATTTTGCCCAAATTGCAGGAGTGATTAAGCTCAGTAACAGGGGGCATAGGTACCAGTGTAGGGGTAACCAGATGGAGCCTTGACCTAACTGATGGAGTGTAGATGAGGGGGGACCAGGGCTTTTTTCTACATCAAAACTCAGGTCAGGATTATCAAGAAAAAAAAAGTTCACAGAAATTTCATAAAGAGGAAAAACAAACAAACAAACAAACAAACAACCAAACCCTGAAGCTTCACTTGAAACCAAGCAGGGCACCCAGGGAAGGAGGGGGCTAGTCATGGAGCACGCTCATTGCTGCTGTGAACTCACAGTGTGAACCATTCTGTGGCTAACATGTATCCCACGAGGATATTCCCACTTCAGCCTCTGCTAGGGACACCCCAGGCCTCATGCAGGGCAGCTTCCTTAGCCTCCAGCAGGACGCTCCCACGGGTGGCTCTCTCCTGATGACATCCTCCCCTGAGTGTCACTGTGATCCCACTTCTCAAGGGGAGCAGTTCCCACCATAACTTCTCACTCCATGTCCTGAACCCTGATGTCAGCCAGGAGTCCAGGACTCCAGGGTATGGCTGTCTCAAGTAAGGTCCCCTTCCCCTAGGGAATCCATCTTCCCTGGTCTTCTGCTTTCATTTCTACTACTATGATAAAATTTCCTGGCAAAAAAAACGACTTAGTTTATATCAGCTCACGTTTCTCGGTTTAGAGTCCCTCGCTGCCAGGAAGTCCAGGCCGGAACCTCAAGCTACGAATCCTATCACAACCAATGCGAAGAGCAGAGAGAAACAAAGCGAATGTTTAGTACTCAGAGAGCTTTTTAACCCTATGTGGTCCAGGGACCAAACTGAGGGAATGGTGCCGCCCACAGTGGGCAGAGCTTCCCATATCAATTAAGACACTCAAGACAAATCTTCTACAGACTCGCTCATGGACCTAATCCAGGAAATCCCTCGCTGAAGATTTTCTTCCCCAAGTGATTCTAGGCGGGTCAAGGTGACACTCAGAACTAACCGTCATGGGTGGAAGACGAGATGAAGCATTGAGGCAAGGGATATACAGGGGAAGGCGTCACACAGATTCTTCTCCCAGCAGGACTCTGGGCCCCAGGTCCCCGAGACCCTGCCACCACCTTCTACAACTGCATACTCTCTTTGCTATACTGCCTTCCCGAAGCAGTCTCATACTTGAAGTTCAGGACACCCCACGACCAAGTTCTCAGCACGAGGGAGATTTATTTGCCCCAGAGGGACAGAGGGCAGAAAATAGGAGACAAAGACAGAAGATAGAGGACACACTGGAGAAGAGGAAAGGAGCAAGGGAGGGGAGGGGGGTACTTATCCCAGAGCAGGGACAAAGGACTGCCTCTGGATAGAGAGGAGACCTTCTAGGCCCATAGACAAATGACTACTTATAAAGGTAAAAGGGCAAACCCAGTGTCAGGATGCGGGGTTTAATTTTAATTGGACATGTTACTTAGGTAGAAGCTAAAGAGGGCTTTTGATCGCTGGACTTCAATTCTTTGATAGCCGGACCTTGGTCGTCAGCCGCTGGAGGAGGAAGTAGCCAAATAAGGGAACAGACCTTGCTCGATAATTTTAGCAATGGTATTTGATGGCTTTTAGCAAGGCAGAGGGAACGGGGCGGGGGGGGGGGGGGGGGGGAGGAGAGGAGCAAAGGCTGCCAGAGCCGTGTTTGCCATGTTTTGGCTTTAGAGACAGAACTGAGGTTAGGTGGCACCCTCCTCACCGGCCCTTGGTTCTGAGCCCTCTCCCAGGATGCCTGTCCCCTGCGTGTGTCTGCTTCCTAGCTGCTCCCAATACCTACGGCTTCCTGTGTGTGCTCAGGCTGGCTAAAGTCCCTTTGATACTCCTCCAGCCCTACGAAGGGATACCTGCCAAGACTGGGCCTGCCATCTGCCCAGGGTATAGGCCAAGACTTCAGCGCTCTTTCTTCTCCTTTAAAGAAAGTCCTGACCCTGTGCCTGGGTATCTTTGAGGGGTGTCACTTCACTTTTAGAGGGAGACCGGCTGGCCGTGCCCGACCGGGATCTCCTATCAGGTATCGCGTGGGGCTGCAAGCGGAAGTCTTAGGTATTGGGAACAGCTATGAAGACGACCCTCGGAGGGGCCAGGCATCTTGGGTGTGGAACCAAGGGGCCAGTAAGGAAGATGCCACCTAACCCTGGGTCCATCTTCGAAGCCAAAGGAGTCGGTACCTTTACACTGTCCCCTTAGTCTCAAGAAGCCAAAAGAGCTTGGCCGGGCTCTGGGCCAGGAAGATCCAGGGGTCTCCCACTCTGACCAACAGAGATGCCAGGAATGTATCCATCCCTCAGCAGGGCAGTGGCTTGGGGTTTCCATGGCAACCGGCCTCATCCTCCCCACTATTAAAGGAGTAAGACTCGGTTCTGCTTGAGCCCCAGTTAGGGGTCCAGGAGAGACTCTAAGGTGAGGGACAGTTGATGATGATGGTTATATACGTCAGCGATGTGCCTTCTGTCAAATCAGATAGGCGGGGAAGCTCTGACAGAGGCACCTGTGATCCACAATCCACAAAGCTTTGAGAGAGGCCCCTGAATCCCTGTAGGGATGTGGTCTCATGGGAGAGGCCAAGGCAGAGAAAAAAGACTCCCATCCCAGGCAGGAGCTGACGCAGAGGCCATGGAGGGATGCCGCTCACTGGCTTGCTCCCCATGGTTTGCTCAGCCTGCCTATTATAGAACCCAGGACCACCAGCCCAGGGATGACTCCTCCCACAATGGACTGAGCCCTCCCCCATCAATCACCGACTAAGAAAACGCCCTACAGGCTTGCCTACAGCTGGATCTTATGGGGACATTTTCTTAACTAAGGCATCCTCCTCTCTGATGACCCTTGTTCACCTCTTTCGTCTCACCAAGGGTGTCTGTCCCTGCGGTCAGAGTGCTGGTAACAAGAACCTTTCAGTATGACCTGGGTGACTATCATGTGACTTGCACTGAGCCTTCTTGGTCAAATGCCTCTAGGGTAACCAGGACACTAAAAGCCAGCGAGGTGCAGGGAAGCAAGGACCAGACCCCTCCCCAGGAGCCGCGCAGTGGTATTGTCCTAACACTTGGTCCCATGAACACTGGCTGTAGCTCCTTGGAGTCCTCTGTGGCAGAAGGCTCAGATAAATATTCTGACTAGGCTTTTGCTGGGGACAGGCAGGAACCCGCCTGAGCACACAGACGCTCCTGTGTCTTTACAAGGGGAATTCTGTCTTCCAGGAAGAGAGGGACCACGGGCAGATCTTGGACTGTGCGGTCCCAGTCTGTGATGCTGGTCTCTTCTTTTTGTAAATGATTGATTTTTCTTGTATGTGCATTGGTGTTTTGCCTGCATGCCTGCCTGTCTGTGTGAGTTCCGGTGTCTGATCCCCTGGAACTGCAGTTACAGACAATAGTGAGCTGCGGATGCTGGGAACTGAACATGGGTTCAATTCTGGAAGAGCAGCTAGTGCTCTTAACTATTTTTTGTTTTATTTTGTTTTGTTTTTTTTTTTTTGTTTTGTTTGTTTTTTGAGACAGGGTTTCTCTGTGTAGCCCTGGCTCCCTGGAACTCACTCTGTAGACCAGGCTAGCCTCAAACTCAGAAATCTGCCTGCCTCTGCCTCCTAAGTACTGGGATTAGAGGCGTATGCCACCACTGCCCGACAAGTGCTCTTAACTATTGAGCCATCTCTTTAACCCCACACTGGTCTCTTAATCACCACTAATTTTTTCTTCTTTTTTTATTACCTCCAGCATGGAGTATTCTGGTAAAACAAAGGTTTTATCGGTTCTAGTCTCTCACCAATCAGTGGATTTCTCAGCCCCAACTAACCAGGACCAAAGATTCTCAACTCAAAATAGCCCACGTCCCCGAGAGAGTCATTAAGTGGCCCTCACACTTCCCTCCAGAACTTCCCAAGCCAGGCAGGACTCTGTCGCCTGCCCTGCTCTCCACATTCTTATCTCCCAAGCTCCACAGAAGAGCTCATCAAACTTTGAACCCTCAGTGACTTTTCTGGACCAAAGTTCACCAAAGTCCTTCTACAATCATTCCCAAAACAACATGGTCAGGTCTGTGACAGCGATGCCCCGTGGTCCTGGGACTAAGGCTGTGCTGAAAAACCAATCCCAAAAGTAACTTGGAGAAGAAAGAGTTATTTCACTCACAGTTCATCACTGATGGAAGTCAGGACAGGAACTTACGGAGGGCAGGAAACTGGAGGCAGAGGCCATGGAGGGGTGCTGCTCACTGGCTTGCTCCCCATGGTGTGCTCAGCCTGCTTATTGTAGAACCCAGGACCACCAGCCCAGGGATGGTTCCACCCACAATGGGCTGAGCCCTCTCCCATCAATCACTAATTAAGAAAATGCCCTACAGGCTTGCCTACAGCCTGATCTTATGGGGGCATTTTCTTAACTAAGGCTTTCTCTTCTCTGATGACTCTAGCTTGTGTCAAGTTAACGTAAGTGTAACCAGCACACCAGGGATCTCAGGTTCCAAAGGTCTCTGTGAGAGTCCTGGGATCTCAAGAAAGGATGTCCTTGGCTAGCTTCTCCTTCTATCTGAAACAGGTCTCTTTTTACACTCCCTACCCAGGAGGAAGGCTCAGACGCCATAGTACCCTGAGATACCCAGCAGGCCTTCCGTTTGTGGCAGGAGAGTCTGCTGGCTTGTGAGTCAGACCTCTAGCACCCAGACAGAGTTTATCGTGGGGGCTCTAGGTCCCCTGGGTTATATGTGACAACAAGTGGCAGTGGCAGTCGCCTTAAGAAGAGAGAGGAACGGTGTGGGCTGAGGCACACGCGAGGTCATCCGGAAGGCATCATGAACAGAAAGACCAAAAGCTAAAAGCCAAAAATTCTGCATCATAAAAAACATCTGATTAGAAAGAGAGCCCTGGCCCCGCCTCCTCACGAGAGGGCTAAGGTTAGCTTTGAAAAATACGCAGCCTCAGCACATTGCAGGCAAACAGCTCCGTGAACTTGGTGTCCGGGCCTCTTTGCTATGATTATGAACATATGGCCACTTCCCTTGGAAGGAAATGGTTGTTTCTTACTCAACGTACACCCCCCCCCCAACACACACCCTGCTATGGCTTTGTTTTAAAATAACTTAAAATGAAAAAGAAAATTAAAGTTACAGAAACAAAGAGGAGCCGTTCTGAATCCTCACTCTTCCTTGACAATTCTTTACACTTGGGTCTATTATCTTTATCCCCTCTCCCTAGGGCAGTGGTCCTCAACCTTCCTAATGCTGTGACCCTTTAATACAGTTCCTCATGTTGTGCTGACCTGCCCCCAAACATAGATTATATATATTCTACATGCACACATATACATATAATCATATATGCAATATATGTAGGATTCATTCTGCCACTATTGTGAATTATATTTTTTTTAAAGATTTATTATTATATGTAAGTACACTGTCACTGTCTTCAGACACACCAGAAGAGGGCATCAGATCCCATTACAGATGGTTGTGAGCCACTGTGTGGTTGCTGGGATTTGAACTCAGGACCTTTAAAGAACAGTCAGTGCTCTTAACCAGTGAGCCATCTCTCCAGCCTATGAATTATATTTCTTTTTTAAGTAGTTAATTAAGCTGATATTCTTTTTTGTTTGTTTGTTTTTTGTTTTTGTTCTTTGTTTTTCGAGACAGGGTTTCTCCGCGTAGCCCTGGCTGTCCTGGAACTCACTCTGTAGACCAGGCTGGCCTCGAACTCAGAAATCTGCCTGCCTCTGCCTCCCAAGTGCTGGGATTAAAGGCATGGGCCACCACTGCCTGGCGAAGCTGGTATTCTTGAGCTAAGCGACTTCTGGTCTCTTTTCTAGGTTCCGGTTCTCTTACACTTTAGGAAGCATTTTGTGTACATATTCAGCAGCTGGATTACCTCTTGTTGTCTGCTCTGCTAACACCTAATTCAGGTGTGGCATCCGGGTCACGTCAGCCCCCAAGTGAAGTGGAGGCTCTGAGTATCCTAAGACTGTGATGGCAAAGGATCTCAGGCAGGGACTTAAGGAACCAACCAACCAATACATATCGCCACCCCCCCCCCCCGCCCCCAGAAGACCGAGAGCAAGCTGTCACAGATCGGATTCCTCTTGAGTTTTTTCTCCTGTGTGTCTGTGTTCTGATACCTTCTTATAAGGACACTGACATATTGTTGGTAGATTCAAGGTCTACCATGATGACTTCCCTTTATCTTATGTCACCTCTAGAGCCTCATTTCTAAAGCAGTGTGCCAACCATGTGTGTGTGCTTGTGTGATAGTCTGGTCTGTGTGCATACGTACTCCTGTGTGCTGTCGGGTATGTATGTATGTATATGTATACCTGGTTGATGATAGTTGGGTATGTGTGCTTGTGTGATATCAGGTGTGTGTGTGTATATGTGATGTCAGGTGTGTGTGCATGTGTGATGTCAGGTGTGTGTG